>VDFB02166567.1:0-17302 GCA_007258455.2 Sequoia sempervirens | reverse complement strand
TGGCAAAACAGAAGAACAAAATTCCAACAAGTTCATATGTTCCTATTAAAAGCAGTATTCGTTAAAACGCGGTGAAGTGCAGTGGTTCAAGAGTGAAGTGCAGTGGTGCCCTGTCTCAGGCGTGAGTCTTTTCGAGCAAAATTCTGATGCCCTGTCTCAGGCGTGAGACTTTTCCGGTGGACAAGCCCACGATAAAGAGCCTATCGGCTAACTATCGGCTAATTATATTTATGCTACTCATGCGCTATTGAATTTTCCATTTGGACCTCTAATCTGCTAGCCTAAATGGCTTGTATTTTGAAGCTGAAGTTTCTCCTGCGACATCAGTGATGATCTCTCTGCCTTTTCAGACTCTTTCATTGCTCAGATCGACTGGGGAACTTAATCATTGTACCACAAGGTCGATATGCTTTAAATTCTTGGATCTAAAGTAAATTTCCTTAACACGAATACTGCGAGGGAATTGCAAGTCGGCATGTAGTTGGCATTAAAGCCGGCGTCTGGCATAGTGGAAACTATCTTTATATAAGAATTCCCTCCATCTCGTTGGTTTGTAAAACTCTTGGTGGTGGCTACATGAAATGGAACCATGATGCCATATATGGGTACCAGAACAGTATCATATTTTCTTTTGTATCAACCTGAATCATGAGCTCTCTGGAAACAGGGGTATCAACCACATCTTTGTACGAAACCATCTTCTTATTATCAGATTGTAGGGTTGACTTGGAGTAGCCGGGTTTCCTTTCATTTACCTCAGCCTTGAGTTTATGTTTCTCTTCCTCGTCTTCATCATCGTCGACAAATGAGTACGCAGCATCAGTGTATAATCTGGAGCTAACTCCAGTTGCATTTCGGGCCCTTGATCCTTCAACTATATTGCTATTCTTTGTGACTTTCTATCAGACAGTTCACATGCATTGTCTGTACGTTCTCATGCTGCATACATACCTGCGAGGGCAGCTGCGACTTCAACGTTTGACATCATAACTTCATTCCTTATGTCATGTATGATGCTCATACCCTATTCCAAAGCTCCCATTCTGGAAAAACCTATGTCTTGCAACCTGCAAAATGAGGCCATTAGACTCCTTTTCAACAGACGGGTATAGTGAAACATTATACGAAGGGAGAACGTTGGCAAGGTTTGGAATTTGGCTTTGCAACTGCCAATGGCAATATGCTTAAAGTGTCTAAAGCCGCTCAACAAATTTATTTTGTTCATACCCTGCGGTTATTGCTTTCCATGTAGAGACCACGTCTCTTGGAGGCATTCTGTTAACAGTCTGGCGCCGTAGTTATGCCTCCACCTCTTGCATTCGCCAAATGCATTAGCTTGAAATCTTCTTTAGCCTCTTAAACAAATCCGTTGAACAAATCCTGCGATCATTGCATTCCATGTGACCATATTGCTTTGAGTCATTCTGTCACACAGTGCGCGGGCCTTGTCTTTGCTTCGGTTTGCATACGTGTCTATCGCCTAGCTTACGCACTGACGTTTTCGGCGAACGTCACACCACTAAGCTTTGACTGCTTAGTGTGGACGTGCCGTGGGCCCCCCTCTTAACCGGCCATTCCAAGTGCCGTTTTTACTTTTGCCTTTTCCGTCACCTTCACCTGCCTCCGTTTCCGTTTACCTTAGCAGTTCTGTTTACCGCTGCAGTTAGCAGTTAACCGCCCAGTTCCCGCCTATGATTCAAACCAAACGCAAAACTGTTCCCGCGCTGCAAAGTTTAGTAGATCCCTGAAATAAATGTGGTCTCATGAACTGCCAGATAGCCAGATATACGCAAAATGAATTTTTTGAAAGGCTTCAGGAAATTTCAAGCAAATACAAGTGCAGTTGTAAAGCCAAACTCTGCAACCTTTGTCAGCAGCCTCCTTGCCTGTGCGAAAATGGGAGCTTCGGAACAGGGTATGGAATCCATTGGAGGAATTTTTTCAGATGTTGTGGTTGCAACTACCTTGGTAGACATGTATGCAAAATTTGGAAGCATAGCCAAGGCATGTGAACTGTTTGACAAAATGCCTCAAAGAAATGTGGTCAAATGGATTGCCATGATTGCAGGATACGCAGAATATGGAAGCATAGACAAGGCACGTGAGCTGTTTAACAGAATGCTGAAATGTGTTATCTCGGAATGCTCTGATTGCAGATTATTCACAAATTTGCCTTTTTTAAAAGGATTTAGGAACTTTCAAGCAAATGCAATTGGTAGGTAGGCTTCGTTGCATGAGCTCGTCAGCAATTATGTTTGATGTAGTTCCAATTGTTTTAGTAAAAATGTATGTAAAATGTGGAAGTTTAGATAAGGGGTAAGAACTATTTTGGGATCGGAATTCAACATCTTTATTTTAATTTTCATGTCTTGAAACTTTTAGCATTCTTTTGTTTGTTGCTATCTATTTTATCTTGCTTTTTAAAATTTCATGTAACAAAGGCATGGTTGCACTCTACACTATGACGACATTCTTATACTAAAATCAGACTTTGTTCTTCCTATTAGCAAACTCAATTTTCTAATTGACCCTCTTATTATTTTCCATCATCTAGTTTATATAGTTTCTACCTTTCATTCTTATTGCCTTTTAAAAGTCTTTAAACAATCTTGTCATTCATAAAGTTAATTTTTAGTAAACTAACCATTTAGATTAAGAATTTAGCTTAAGTAAGACATGTTAAGCAATCTAACTAGAAATGAAAATAATTTGTTATTTAGTTGGTAGATAATTTGTGTGTTTGTGTTAAGTAAACTCATTTATGATAGATTGCTAGTTGAATCCTAAGATAGATAATTGAAAATGCTTTCCTACATTTAAATTATGTAGGTTATCTATCTCCTAGCTATATTTGTAGTGAACTTGATGTTAGTCGTAACCTTCATTGTTTATTCCTTTCTTCATCTTCAAAAAAATATATCTCTATAAACAACAAACTCTCATTCTAATGTTTGAAATTTAGTTAATTCTACTTCGACTTTTTAATTTTTCATCATTCAACGAAACTCTTTTTGAGTAAACATAAACATAGTCACAACATATAGACCTTATCACAATTAGGTTAGTGTCCATTTAATACACTACTATCTTTGTCTTTTATTTTCACCTAAAAATAAAAACTCTACATTTTTCTACTCAAATTTTGTATATATATGAGAATGAATCATTTTGATGTTCTTTGATATAAATTATTAGCCTTCCTTCTTTGACTATCCCTTCCTCACACATTATCTCTTATAAGAATTTTCATTTAAATCTATCCATTTATTTTCCTTCCTCCATTACCCTTCCTCTATTGTCATCCACCCCACATGTTGTTCCACTCTATATGTCTCACAATGATGACCCACTTTGATAATGAATCCCTATTAGATGATTCAAAATTTGTCACTCACCAAAATTGAGCACCACTTATCTCTCCTCCAAAGTAGCCTACTAGATGATGTCACCCACTCCTTAACAAATATCATCATCACCCATCTTGAGAGGCTAGAGATATTACAAGGTATAGGATATATTGTCCACACTTATGTCCCTTCATAGTTGAGTTATCCTACCTTCATCCCTCTCTTCTTAGAGCCAACTTATTTTCTTTTTCCTACATCTCAATATTCCTTCACCTGAATTTCCATGCCTACTCCTCATCCAACACACATTACTACCTTTATGTCTCTCTCTTCATTCCTCCTTTTAACTATGATCATGTCGCTTTAGGCAACCACTTTACCTCCTACCCCTAGATGTGCCACCCTTTCAACCCTTACCCTTCACTTATCTTGCTCGATCCTCTCTTACCACTATTGTCACTCCCTCTCCTATCCTACCATTAACCTCACAACCCTTTCCATACTCTTACTAAAACATGATTTCTTTTACATCTCCTACCCTCAATGTCCCAACCTATGCCCCTAGTACTATGATTTACCACCTAGTTCAAGAATTGTCATTAATGCAATGCTAGCTATCTATTATCATATCATCTTATGCATTGGGGGATGAAACCTTAAACCTCTTTCATAGCATAATATATTTGGCTATAATAGATCACCCATAGGAACCATAGTTCATCATGTTAAACATTGACATACATGTATGATTGGATAGCAATCCTAAGATGCATGTTCAATCCTTTATAGATCAATGTTCATTGATTATTTCTTTTATGATCTATTCATAGCTAAGCTTTATCAATCCATAAAGGAAAAAAAACATAAAATGGTTTTACTCTTTATCTACCTATTCTTTGGGTTCCTTCCTCTATCTCACTTATCTTTTCATGGAACACATTCAAGTCAACATAGGATTGTAGGTTAATTTCATCAACATTATACATTGCAATCAAGACATAAATAAGAAGGTGATGGATTTTATCTTTTATCATCAATGCATTCTTTCATAGATCAACTATCTTCTTCTCAACTTCAATATCGAGAGTGTGTTTATTAGGAATATTTTTGCAAAGCATCGGAATCAAAATCTCTTGCACAAATATTCAACATTTATAACACTTTGTACCACTTTGTATGATTGTACATAGGTGATAGATCATTTTAAGTCCATCTCCTTGTTGGCCTCTAATGTCTCTATTTGTTTAGCCTCATTCTCTTCTCAGGAAACTAATAATTCTACAAAGAACACCAATAATTTATAATTTTCTCCTTAACCCAACCTTGATCAAACAATCAACTAAAGTAACTAAAATAATCTTGCTCCTGATCTAAACTTACTATCTCCCCTTTTAGACAAGTTAATACTAATTGGATGAAGCTAGAAAATCCTCCCATTCCATCTTTCAAGAGTTTCTTTCCAATAACCTTATCCAACTTCATCTTAAACCCACCCCTTGAACCCTAAGCTCTTCTTAATACACCTATAAGCTTTGATTAATTACTACTATTATTGAGAAGAGTAAGTTTGAAATGAAGATAGATGTAGGTCTTACAAAAAATAAATATCTTCTCTAGTTATAATAATTAATAAAAAAATCATCCAAATAATCCAAATTTAAGTAATATTTTTATATCTTTTAATATATAAATATCTCTAGCAACAAACTCCCTTGATAGTCACCACACAAAATTAATGATCACCCATAGACATCTTAATGATGGAGATGAAGGGTGCAAAAACCATAAATGGTGGGACAATGGAGGTGAAGGCTTTGGAGATTTTGTAGATGGTGGCGAGGGAAATGACAAGTCGAAAGATGGAGAAGATGTTGGTGAGCAAGATTTGGCTTCCTACCTATGGGTTGGTGCCCTTTTTAATCCCCTTACCCCTATGGTCCATGAACTAGGCAGTTTACTACAAGGAAAAACATATTGATAATTTATAGTGATGTAGCTATATATAAGTGATTATTGGTTGGTTGGCTTATGAGATGGATTTTAAAATTGAGGGCTTGCCTAAGCTAGGTACATCATAGAGGAATTTATTTTATATGGAAATTTTAAAATGCATTTTTTCCTTGGTTTAGGTTTTTATATAGTATGGAAAGAGACATCATGTGTGTATGGATGTACGTAAGTTTGGATGCTTTGGACAACCCTACCAAATCCATACATGCTACTTATATCAATATACGTGGTTTTGTATATGATATGGAAATTTACCATGGCCATTAATATAACATTAGCTCTCATCAAGTGAAGAAAAACCATCACATGTTTAAAATATAATTATGGCATCCCATATCCCCTATTTCTAGCCTTATCAAACACATGTAAAGTGGGGATATAAAAGAATATATGATTTTTTTTATAATATAAAATTCCCTATTTTATAGTTTCTTCCATGCATTTGTGTGAGCAACAACAAGAAAGAAATATTTACTCAATTGTTTGACGTTGGTTCTTGTACTAAGGATAGATTTAATATGCATAAAATATGATGTCTTATTGGCTACAAGTATTAAATAATATATTATCTAATACAAGATAGTTAAAAATGATATTTTTTGGCCTTGCCTTATTCATGTAGGAAACATATTTTATTATATGCTAGCATATGACATGTGTATAACTAGAATGATGCCTTTTTCCTTTTCCCTCCTACACAATGTCTTTGATTTGGTGCATTATCATTGTATTATCCTTTTCTTCAAAATGACATGTGTTTATAAGAATGGAAAGTCATGTTAAGTAGATTTATTACACATGAAGGCAAGGAAACTAATACATGTATAGGCTTGGAATTCTTTTAGAATTTTTGTTTGTTTATTTTGAAAGATATCATCCCATATCTATCTACTTTCAATTTTATTTTTAATAGATCTAATCCCTTGTGTAAATGAATGTCTAGTGTAGAGTGTTGAGAAGATAGGGATTTTTTTTATTTGACTTAAAATTCCAAGTTTATCTACACCCATATGCTAAAAGTGGGAGAGAGGTGAATGATATAAATACATGGTGATATGATGTAAAATATATTGGCCTATTATCTATTCCACATGTACAAGAGAATACTTAAATATTAATTGTAGATAACTAAACATTGTACTTTTATTTTTTGGAGACTTATTCATTTGTAAGTCGACTTGGAAAAGTTGTAGTAATGGATTTTCCTCCCCATATTTTAGGTGTCTCCCTAGTGGACTAAGGTATTTTAGGAAGTCATGAGAGTGCATCATAGCTCCTCATGTCATTTTTGGCGGATTCTTGTTTTGAGGACTTACTAGTGTCAAAACATTGTAAGTCATTGTAATATCTTACAATACACTCTTTTTAATACAAGTAGGGTATCTTTGAAATATTGTGGAATTTAAATTAAACCTACAATTTGTGATGATTCATAAATTTGTGCATTATATTGAAATGAGAAATACACAATATAGTTCTCATTTCAAGTTTACACAAATTATTGCATTGTTTCATCTTTGATGCTATTCCTCAATCAAATAGGAACTAATTATGAATGGAAAAGGAAAAAAAAAATTAAAACACATTTCTTTTAGTTGTGTTTTGTCGTTTAGAATAAGTTGATACATCTTATTCACCAATATAATTCAACATTACATTTTTATATTCTAATTGAATTCAAGTTGAACCATCTTAAAAGGATCTTGCTGGTATAATTTGTAAATTGCATATAAACATTGTTCAATTAAGATTACTCATCTTGAAAGGTATAAAATTATTTCACATCAATTGTTGCATGCACATACCTACTATTATCTACCTAATTAAGGTCAAATAGTTTTAATTTTGGTTGTTATGTGGTGTGGTTAGTCAATAGATGGATTGCAACTTATTATTTACCCTTCTTTGTCTTATCTAAAATCATCATGAAAACACCCTCCTAGGTTTGGCAATGCTCAAAGAGGAAAAAGCTTAACGACTTATTATCAATTGTCCCAATACAATTATTTATTTGATGATGATCTTACCCTTTATGTTATGGCTTATCTTTTATGTTGTCTTGACATTAAATGGATTCTTTATAAGAATGGAGATGCAATCATTAAGAGCCAACATAATTCAAGATTGAAACTTTCGAAATACACTAGAAAATGTAACCATTCTATATAAATATGCATGTAGCATTTTAAATGAGAATATTGATGAATAAGAATTAAAATTATGTTCAAAGAACACTTTTGTAATTTCTATATATGTTTCACTTATGTATGAAAAATAGTCTATTTATTTAAGTAAATTCAATAGAATTAACAATATAAAATAGAATGATACTTTTAATATAGATTGTTTAATAAAATAAAACACAAACTCTTCAAATTATTAACATTAAAACTTTACTACAAATTAATAAATTTATCAATTATATATGTAATATTTTATTATATATAAGACATTTTTTTTAAATCACTTAAATATATACCAAATATAAATTATCTATACATTATCACTATTAACTACAAGCCTCTATGATTAAATCCAACCCTATTCTCCTCACCATCTCTTATAACAAACTAATTTCTTTAAGCATGATTCTATAGATAGGAAAATAATTCTCACCCAAAGAAAGGTTTCACATGTCTAAAATATTAACCAATTTAACCTCACCAAAATAAAATTCTTTTTCGTTAAACAATGTGCTCATGTACTTACACTTTTTAACTCTCTCATGAACCTGACATATAGAGATAAATTTATTTTTTCAAATTTAGTTAATCTATGAACTTTATGAAAGTCATTTTGTACAAATTATATGTGATACACTTGATCTCCAAGATTATTGTGGATTGATCTATATGGGAGACTCATCAAAGCTTTAAGTTTCATATTTCTCCATTTTCATAGAGAAAAAAGAGACTTCAGCTGGTGCCATCAAATGCACTATACATTCTTAATAATAAATATCCAAATTTATTTCCCTCTTAATTACACTACATTATTTTGCATACATTAACTCAGCAAATTTTCAACACATAGCAGCAGATACTTCATTGTGCAGAGGAACAAAATAATGAAAGCCAATTTACTGACTAGCTCATGCAACACCTACTTGCCAATTGCATTTGCTTGAAAGTTCCTAAAGCCTTTTAAAAAAGGAAAATCTGTGAATAATCTGCAATCAGGGCATTCCAAGATAATACATTTCAGCATTCTGTTAAACAGTTCACTTGCCTTGTCTATGCTTCCATATTTTGCGTATCCTGCAATCATGGCAATCCATTTGACCACATTTCTTTGAGGCATTTTGTTAAACAGTTCAAATGCCTCGGCTATGCTTCCACATTTTGCATACATATCTATCAAGGTAGTTGCAACCACAACATCTGAAAAAAATCCTCCAATGGATTCCATACCCTGTTCCGAAGCTCCCATTTTCACACAGGCAGGGAGGCTGCTGACAAAGGTTGCGGAATCTGGCTTTACAACTGCACTTGCATTTGCTTGAAATTTCCTGAAGCCTTTCAAAAATTCCATTTTGTGTATATCCTGCTATCTGGCATTCCATGAGACCACATTTATTTCCGGCATCTGCCAAACTTTGTAGCGCGGGAAAAGTTTGGCGTTTGGTTTGAATCATAGGCGGGAACTGGGCTGTTGACTGCTGACTGCAGCGGTAAACAGATCTGCTAAGGTAAACGGAAACGGAGGCAGGTGAAGGCGACGGGAAAGGCAAAAGTAAAAACGACACTTGGAATGGCCGGTTAAGAGGGGGCCCCACGGCACGTCCACACTAAGTCAAAGCTTAGTGTGTGGCGTTAAAGGTTATCGACAAAGGAATCTGGAGTTAACCTGAGATGTAAAAAGGATGCACTGCATTTACCTTCAAGGAATACCAGAAGATATCCTGTTAAGGGTCTCTCTTTCTTCAACGATAACATTGTTTCGGGTGATTCCATCTAGGCTACAACTGGAGGTAAGTGCACTGGGATACCACCTCTCCTAATTGGTTTGGATAAAGATGTGATTATCTGGCGATTCCATCTTACGTACTAGATGTTGGCTGATTTATTTCATCGACTTTTTATTACTGTAAATTATGTTGGCTGAGCGTTGTAAATACCATGATAAATTCGTTAAGCTAAATCAACATTATTGCATGATGATAAATCTCTGGAAAACTTTCACAACCTAGGATCGTTTTAGAATGATTCGTTAGATAATAAGTTAAGGAAATCTCAGCTAAAGTTATTTTGTGCTTAGCCTCCAACGTTGGCATTCCATGAGACCCCATTTCTTGAGATGCATATGGTTCATGTGCCTTGTCTTCTTCAGCGTTTTCCATGCATGTCCAACATTTCAAGTACCTTGCATTATTCCTTAACCGCATATCTTATTCAAGCAAATCAATAATGGAATAAAGATGAGGCCATTATCGCACATATATATCCATATACATTTACTAGCGCTTGCACCTTAGCAAGGCGCAAGGGTTACGCCGATAGGAGGGTATACTATGGTAGTGTATCGGAGGGCAGAGAGGGGGGGAGAATGCATGGGGAAAGTGGAGTTTGGTTTTTTTAAGTAGAGTAGAACATGCCAAGTGGATGAAGAAAACAATATATTATCTTAAATGGTTGAAGTGTAAGAACATTATAGCTCAACTGGGCCAAGTACATTTGTTGGTAGTTCATGATATACAAAATGTGTGCTATGAGAAGTCAAAATACTGGTGAACAATTTTGTATTAGAACTTTTTTTTGGACTAAACACTGTACAATTGTTGGTGTTTGATGGTGAGGAGCTATGATATATGCCATTCGGTTTCAAGGCCTGCAAAGCAAAAGAAATGGAATGGTTAGGTGGGAACATTATTTGTTGAAATGTACAATGATTGCTCCATGTTCAATTTATTATAAAACTATTAAATATACATCTATATTTACTTTCTAAAAGAGAAATTGCTGATATAAGAATATGCAGGAGCAACATGAGGGAGAAAGGGAAAAGAGTTGTGCACCTTGTAATCGGGCTTCCTCTTCTTTTCTCATAGTTGTGTATGGGTGGTTATGCATTTTTGAGAATCTCTCAAAGGAGAACATTGGCTGAATACGAAGGTTGTTCAATGATTTCACTCTGGATATAGCTGTAAATGTAAGTCCTTGTCGTTCTATTTTTCCAATGTCGATAGTTGCTCTGGATAGCGTTAGGCCTTGGGATTTGTGTATGGTAATAGCCCATGCCATTGTGAGTGGAATTTGCCTACGACTGCCCAATGATACAGGTATTATCGGTATACTTTTGGGGTCATTTGCATTCCATGCTGGCCCACTATAATTATCGATCCTTGCCACAACATAAAGTGGAACATCTGGTGGTTTGGAACCAAGGCTGTAAACTATCTCAACAACTTCACCTAAAGCTCCATTTACAAGGCCTGCTTGTGTCCATATGTTGGTTGTCAGCATGATGCGCTGCCCTCTACAAAGTAATACCTGCTTTTCAAGTTGTTCATCAGTAGTTGCATTATCTGCTTCAGCCCTGGTGGTAGTTGCAGCACTTATTGCAATTGGACGGTTTAACAAATATGTTTTTGTGATTTATCTTTCTGATCAAATATGTTTATCTCTTTATTTAATTCATCTTTACGTTATTCAAATATTTGAATTATCTTTTACACTTGGTCTTTTAACTTGTTTAAAGCTTTGATTAGTTTATTTGATATGTTAATCAAATCTTTGCGATAAGATCTTTTTATTTATTTATTTATTTCATCTTTTAGTTTATTCAAATATTTGAATTATCTTTTATTTTGATTTATTTTTTCGATCTTTAATTTATTTATGGTAAGGTTTTTTATTTCATCGTTTTGATTTGTCTTTGTAATTCTTATTTATTCAAATATTTGAATTATCTTTTAAATATATATTTATATCTTTGTGATTTATGTTTGATTTTTCCTTTTGATCAAATCTTTTTTGATTTATCTTTTAAGTTATTTATAATAATATTTCTGGCCTCAACCCTAACTATATCTATTAACCCTAAACTTGAGAACAAAACTAAATGTAAACCTAATACTAATGCTAACCCTAACCCTAAGTTTGATGCTAGTAACCCCAATTATTACCCCAACCCTAACTATATCTATTAACCCTAAACTTGACAGCAAACCTAAGTGTAACGCTAATCCTAATGCTAACCCTAACCCTAAGTTTGATGCTCTCTCCCTTTCTCTCTCTCTCTTTGAACTATTTATTTGTTTTTTGATTTTTTTTCTTTGATCATTCAATTTATCATGGTAAACATTTTTATTTGATCTTTTTGATTTATTTCTATATTTGAATTATTTATTTGATCTTTTAGTTTATCTACAATAAATATTTTGAATTCTTAGTAATTTATATTTATTTGTTTTTTGATCATATCTCTTTGATTATTTATTTGATCTTTCAATTTATATATTTTTTTTATTTTTTTTTCTAAATTTATCTATGATAAATATTTTAAAAGATTATGATTTATCATTTTTGATTATTTCATCTATATATGATAAATATTTTAAAATATTGTGATTTATTTATTATTATTTTATTCATTTATTTTATTTTTTATTACATCTGGGTGAGAAAGGCAAATTAAGCCCTAATATTAGTAAGACAATATTACTAACCATTTTTTTTTTCACGAAAACCTATTTATGCTCAGATGACTACTTGAGGAGAAAAACCCAGATTATTTAACCAAGATAATAACAATAATATTTTCTTCTATAAATTATAATAGTAATTTTATTATTATTTAATCAATTAACAATAACTTAATTTATTTATAAAACAATATTATTAAAATAATGTGTACCATTAATTGTATTCGATACTCTCTTAATATTTATAATTTACCAATTTTACCACTACTATTATTATCAATTCTTTCTCTAATAATACTATTATTTTACTCAAATTTTCCAAATACATTTTTGTAGTTTTAATATTGATTTTCATATTAGTTTCATTTTATGCTTATTATAATACCAATATTTTATTATTATTTTTAATATTTTTACATAGGGTAAAACCCCTTTGAATATTTACACTTGCACTTTACAATATTATTATCATTATTATTAACCACAATTTAGACATAAATAATATTAGCATTCTCCTATATGATATTATCACCAACATATTGTCCCTTAAATTATTTAATCATTACCTTAAAGGAAACAAGTTCACCTTAAATCTCAATTTTCCGTACTAAAAATTACTTTCATCCAAATAAAAATAATAACATCAAATAGCTAATCAATGAATACTAATAATATTTACTCTCAAATTAACCTCTTAACAATAACATCTACTCATTTATAATTTTTATTGCTACTAAATCAACCAAAATAACATTATTTAAAACATTATTCCTTTAATTTTGTGAGTAGTATAATTTTCAGTGTAATTTATAATTTAATAACATTATTTACAATTGTAATACTACTTCTTAAAAGTGTTATTCACAATATAATATTATTCTCCAAAATAATTACTGTGTTCAGAAGTTCAACAGAAAATACAAATTGGATATGAGTAGGAATGCCAAAGCTCTTTGAAGGCTTCATTCAGAATGTGAGAGAGCAAAGAGGAGTTTGTCCTCTGAGGTAGAGACTGTCATCGACATCGACTGTCTCCATGAGGGACATGACTTTTCTCTAAAGTTCAGCAGAGCCAAATTGGAGGACCTGAACGCCGACTTATTTGAGAAGTGCATGGAAATAGTGAGAAAATGTTTAGAGGATGCCCACATGAACAATGACCAAATTGATGACATTCTATTAGTGGGAGGTTCGTCGCGTATAACAAAGTTGCAGGAATTACTGAGACATAATTTTGGGCAGGAAGAGCTATGCAACAAAGTAAACCCTGACGAGGCCATTGCTTATGGTGCGGCCGTGCAGGCGGCAGCATTGAACAATGAAGATGTGACCCTAGCGCTCACGGATGTTACACCTTTTAGCCTTGGAATTGAAGCTGGCGATGGAGTCATGACCGTAGTTGTTCCTCGAGCTACCCCAATTCCAGCTCAGGAGGAGGAATATGTCACTACAGCCCGTGATAATCAGACTGAAGGAAGTATTTTCATCTATGAAGGAGAGAGACCGTTGATCGCACAAAACAATTTGTTGGGTAAATTTGTATTGCGTGGAATTCCGCCGGCCAGATGTGGGGTGCCATGTATTAAGGTTTGCTTCAAAGTAAGCGAGGATGGCATTCTCGCAGCCTCTGCAGAGGACGAGGGTAGCGGAGCAAGTAAAGAGATTACAATAACCAACGCCTGTGGAGGACTGAGCAAAGAGGAGATAGATAAAATGATAGCTGATGCAGAGAAATTTAGAGAGCAGGACGAAAAAGTTAAAAAGAAGAATCTGGCCAGAAACAGTCTAGAGTGCTATATTTACAACATGAAAAGTAGGGTAACGGAGGCGAAGACCAAACAGAATATCAAGGCATCTGACTACAACCAGGGTGGGTATGTGGTATCTACGATTGCAGGGGCAAAAGTAATTCCCTGACCTAGCTGGTTTGGTGACAGACGGTTCAGGAAGGCGTATGTTGTCATCAAAGCAAAAAAGTGCATGATGTTGTGTTTAAGCAGGCGGCCATGATGAAGAAAGAAGGAAAGAGTCGGTAAAATGAAAAGTAAAAAACCAGAAAAGTAAAACATAAATCAGGTATTGAAGGCTCACTGATTGTTGAGCTTGTCCAAATGGAAGAAGCGCGGGTGGGTGTCACTTCAATGCCTCTCGTGCAGAGCTGCTACAATGCCTCCACTCCACTGCAAGCATAACCAAACAGAATATCAATTCAAGTCAGTGTGAGATTCTGATGAGCCTTCAAGCTTCAAGATTTGGGAGGATGGTACTGACCCAAATTGCTCAGCAACAATTTAAACTAAACCACTCGAAATCTCTGCAGGGCTTTTGGCAACAGTCTCTGTTCTTCCCTTCACTTCAAATTCCAATCCAAACTATGTCGACAACGCCTTGCCTCCAGGTGAGAGAAATATAAGTTTTCTTAACATTTATTGCTAACAGGGAAGTTTTGGTGGCCGAGTAAATTGGAGGGCAAGAACGGAGACCCCAAGAAAGGTGCGGAACTACACAAGCGCACCCAGAGCCATACCTGGTGACATAAGGCAGCGTCCAAAATCTGCATTTTGTGTACATTTTCTACGCCAAAATCTGGTTGACGCCATCCGTTTATTAAATGCCACAATGTCCAATGGGAAGAATAGTGTACGTAAGTGTTTCTGCCATGCCTACCACCGCACACCTTTCCTCTCCTGCTTGACCAAAGTACACGGGACCCCTTTCCTGTCAATTGAACAGATCAATCATCATTGTACGCAACAGTCACTGGAAGCGGAATACCCACAACCCGGCAGAGGAAGGCCTGAAACATTTTCCGGTATCAGACAATAGACATTTCCGGTGGTTTTCCCACCTATAATAGCCTATCGGCTAATTAAAATATTGTATAAATGGTCATGTCAAAGTGGAGTTTTATTAAATAAGTAAAGTTAGTTATATAGAGAAACAAATCTACCTAGAGACTTGAGGAAATATGTTCATGGATGAAATTGGAAGTGTAAATAGAGGAAAGATTTTCTTACTCAAATAAATGAAAATTAATTTGTGTGATCTAATAATCCTTGTTAACTTGAATGATTGAAAAGAGTATTGATTGTATTGTTAATTTACTTTGTTTATTGCTTATGGCAGCTAAATTCCTTTGCATCGTAAGTTAACAATCCTCAATTCCTGAGTCCCACAAAGTGTTTGCTCTAAAACAGCCGATATTGAGTAGGTCGATGGAATTATTATTCTAGTTGGTAGAATTCGATGATTTGTCTTGTGTCTGGCTTAAGTTTAAATAGGAATGCAAGGAAATTGGTATAAATATATTTAGATAAATAAAGAGATTATTTAGAGTAAATTCTGTATCTAAGTAATGAGTTATAAGAAATGTGGAAATAGTTATAGAAGGAATATTGACCTACCTATACTAATCATTTGAATGATATATCCAACAAATGAATCAGATTGTCCTTGGCTATGGAGTGCTTTTATAAATGTTAGATAGTTGGATTGTAGATTTCCCTTATAATTGATATGAATGATATGTCAGTCCACTTTATGTTCTATGTTCTCTAATGTTATTGAATGGTCAATGGGATCAAGTGAATGGTTACTGTATTGGTAATGGATGTGGGTTTTGCTCAAAAGTGTAAATATGTATGTAAGTGAATCTTAGAGTCTCCAGAGGCTAGGGAGATTTGTCCCTTGATAGCCATTTACCTTGCACAACATATTTGCCTATGTGATTGGTCTTATGGAATTGTGAGCAAGATGGGATTATGCCTCTCTATGTGATTTGCTTTGAATTTTGAGTTCGTGCAAGTAGCTTTGTTTTTTGATTCATTGGTTTGCTTGTTGTCCATAGGGGAGTGGCTTCCAATGGGGGCCGATGCACAAACGGGCACTTGGATAACCCATGTGGAAGTGTTGTAACAAGTGATAACCTAAAATAAATTAAAGGGGGGTTGGGTAGTTGTAACAATAAACAAGATAAGTCAGTACCTCGCTCAAACTCAAGCGCTTGTTTAGGCTTGAGATGAGTCAAGAAGGCCTGGAATGGAATAATCAACTGCCTCGTCTCCATGAGGGGTATATTGATTCTGCATAAGTTGGCATGAGGGGCCAAAGATCGATAGAGGTTACCAAGATAACCCATGATGGGGGTCTGGGCCTAGGAAGACCTACTTGGATAACCTATAACCAATTATGTGATGATACTTCCCCTACGACAACTGTGTATCTCTTGTCTTTGTTTTACCTTGAATAATTTTGTGCCTCTAGATATATAGTTTCTATTATTTGGTATTGTTCTACTTGCTCTTGTGAGTCATGTTAGTCTTGTGATGTCTTAGTCCTTTGTCTGTTAGTGATGGTGGGGCCCATTGTTATCTCCTAGCATGGGGGGTGAACCTTTGGGTTCACGTGGTTGGGTGGAACATGTTACATTCTCCATTGAAGTCCCTTCTTGTACATGTTGTGGTGACTCCTCATGATTCGTTGACTTTTGCTCGGTGTCTTCTCTTGGGACTTGATCATTGTATTTGCAAATGTATTATATCTCTATCATGTAACATGTATCATGTATCATATGTTGAGCACTCCTCACTTGTATCAAGGAAGTAATATTGTACAAAATGTAACTATAAACTGAAATTGATGTATATCATGTATGCGAAGAATTATGTAATCAGAGATGTTGTATATGTTAATTGAATGAATGTTATCAGTTATTCCTTTATGTTCATAGCATGGTTGTTTCTTTTGGTTCTTGATTATATGTGATGAGATGATTAATGATGATTAGAATATGGTTATTATTATGTTACATGATTTGTAATCTGGCTATTGGAAATAAGTAATGTAGTCGTGCACCCTAGAGAATGTAGGATAATAATCAAATTTATGTTCAATTTCATTTGCACAACATTCCACTTTAAAAAAAAATTGTCTATTTTTCGTGGTTTAGGTTTTATCCTCTAGGGTTCTAAGCGAGGCGTTACAGGGATAGAGGGAGGGAGAGAGAGGGAAGGAGTGAGATAGGGAGTGGTAGCATGGGATGGATAGAGGAGGAGAGAGAAATAGGGAAGGATGGATATAGAGGTAGGGTAAGAGAGGTAGGTATAGAGAGAGTTAGGGAGAGAGGGAGGGGTAGGTGGAGATAGGTTGTGTGAGGAGGGAGAGAGAGAGGGAATGAGGGAGATAGGGAGTGGTAGGGTGGGATAGATAAAGGGAGGGAGAGAAAGATGGAGTGGTAGGGTTGGTGGGATAGAGGGAGGGAGATAAATAGGAAAGGAGGGAGATATGGTGTTGTGCCCCTCAA
>VDFB02166564.1:0-24498 GCA_007258455.2 Sequoia sempervirens | reverse complement strand
ATTATCATATTAACTAGTTCACTATTTTGCATTGTCCATACCTCATTGTCCTCCTCTTGATTGATGAACTTGTAAATCCACTTTATCTCAAAGGTAGGCTCCAGGTTGGTTATCTTCTTTAGAAAAGAGCAACCTTTTGTTACCTTGCTTCAATGACTCATGAGGGTGGAAAATTGGAAATTGCCCAAAATGGCTACTATTGGACCATTGCATTCTCCTCCAAATGGCATTGAATTCCCTCAAAATAGGGATTCCCACACTAGTCCTTTCTACTAACATAACCTCCTCTAAGCCCCCAAGAAACACCTTCTTCATCAATTCCACTGATAGAGCTCTTACCATGTATTTGGATTCTCCCAAATCCAATAGGGAAGCAATGAAGTTGGAAGAGATAGATATTCATCAATATTTGTTGTCTGCAAAAATAAATTCATCACCTAAAACCCATTAACCACCATCATCATCAACCCATGATGTGATTTGAAGATCATTTTTAGCCTATGCTTGGAAGTAAGGCCATTTGCCTCTTCTTACAAACCAAACACACTAGAGTACCCATGTCAGGCACTTCTACAAATGAAATAGATGCTTGAAAATGATCTACACCAAACAGCCTGGTCAAATATATAGACCTACCTTTCTTCATGTTTAACACAAATTTGGTAGAGGGTTTTTATTTTAGCTTGAACCTTGAGGTCACTTCTGAATTATTTCTATTTCTCTGGCTCTATTGGAGGAGCGCAACCTTATAATTTCGATTGATATTTTACATGTGGCAAGTCGATATTTTGTATGTGTGAGTTGTCTTTAACTTTACTAACAAGGTTAGCATAAAGTTGGCTAGAGACAAGGGGATCTCAAAGCGTTGGATCGAAGGGGACTCCCTTAATATCGTCAATTGTCTTAGAAATGGTTCTCCCCCCTGATGGACTATTAAAAATCTCATTTTGGACACCCTTGCTTTGATTCAAGAATTTGATCAAGAACTTACTGAGGAATTGACCGAATAGGGTCAACCTGAGACCTTCCCACATACCCCAAAAAGAGAACACATAGTTGTAGAGGATTTTATTCCTTTACAAACTCCAGAACCCCACCCAACTAAGCGAATCTTGGAAGAGGATCACATTCTCTTCAATATCATGGGTGACTGTAGAAATACTACCAACAACAACAATAAACCTCCACCACCATCAACATTCACTTATCCTATTGCTATTGACACAGATGACAATATGACAATGAAAAATATCTCAGCGACCTTCTTTCCAAGCTTTTGAGGTTTGTCTACTAAGGACCCTGATCAGTTTCTATTTGAGTTTAAAGTCTTTTTGTCAAACATATGACTACAAGAATGATAATCAGAAACTAAATCTTTTCCCTTCCACTCTGAAAGACTTAGCCATGCGCTGGTTTATGGGATTAGCTTCTTAGTCAATAACCTCCTAGGATGAAATGGAGTCTTCCTTTTTGGACAAATACCAAAGTTACTAAAGGGTCAGCGATAGGAAATAAGAACTGTTCAAAATAAGGAAAAATGAGGATGAAAGCTTAGAGGATTACCTAGATAGGTTTATCTTCTTATCTAAACGCTGTGGTGGATAAGTCACAAGTCTTGATATTCTGAAGACCCTATTCCTCAAAGGTCTCGATGACGAAGCTCGAAGGAGCTTGGATTTAATGGGAAAAGGAGACGTTCCCTAACTATGGCTAGATGATATTACAGAATTGTGTCAGAATTTCTCTCGTACTTGAGGAGGTATCCAGAAGTCCACCCTCTTAGAAGGTTCCAATAAAATAGGAAAACTATGCAAAGAGCTATCCAACTTCAAGACTGACATTCTTGTTTAGTTAAACACCACGTTATACAACATATAGGCTAAAACACAAAATCTTGAGACTTTGTCCATTTACTGCCCTAGGTGCTGAAACAAACATTTGTTAAGGGAATGTCCTTTGGAAAAAGTTGAAAAAATTGACATTTGTCAAGTGTGTGACAAAAATCACCTCACCAATCAGTGTGAGCTTCTGAATACCATCAAGAGTTCCAAGAAAAGAACACCCCCTGTTGAGGAAGAAGTAAACATTGTGAATCAAAGAATTGGAGGAAATTTTTCCTATGGCTAGAATTCAAACCCTAATTGGATACCTCAACCTAATTGGCACAATAATCAATGGGAAACACCCTAGCCTTAGGAACCACCTCTAGTACTACCTAGTTGGGGAACTTATCCTTAGGGACCACCTGGATGGGAAAATCAATCTTGGGGTAATCCTCAGTGGCCAAACTAGCTTCAACAATAGTGGTATCCTCATAATTCCATTCCTCAATGGAATGAACCTTAGCATTAGTTTTATACTAGTCCCAGAAGGATGCTTACTCAACAATAAAATATTTTACCACCTCCCTAGAATACTCAACAAAATGAACAAGTTAACCAACCACCACTTCTAGCGCAACCTGCTTCAAACCCAAAGAACAATCGCCAGAATACTCTGGTGTATTCCACCGAACAGAACAATATCATTGGACTTAATGCAATACACTGTGGAAACTTGCAATTGAGGTCTAAAAAACACTTTCGCAACTGACTATTGAAGAAATCCTAGATGAACCTATTAAGAAGTCTGTTGAGAAAACCACAACAATACCCACATCCATAGAACAAGCCCCAGAAGTCACTCAACACAAGCCCAACCTGCCATCTTTAGTTGGAGATTTTGACCTACCTCGGGAGGAGGGGGGTCAGTCTCCAACTGAACTTTTGAAGGATTCCACTCCTAAGGACAAAATCAAGGATTTCACTCCTAAGGAAAAAATCAAAGCACCTTTTCCAAAATGTCTGAAACCAATTACTATGAAAGATACTCTAGAAATGACCATATCTACCAAACCTACATTGATACAAGAAATTAAATAGTTATAGATTGAAGTCCCTTTGCTACAAGCGATTAAGGAGATTCCTGATTTAAACCAACTGATCAAACATTTGTGTATCAAAAATTTGGGGAGGAAACACACATGAATAAATACTGTACACATAAATGGTTATTTAGCTGACTTGTTGGTCGGGATGATCACTGATCTGAAATATGACAATCTAGATATCCCACTTATAATAGTAACAATTAATGAGGTAGCAATACCTAGGACCTTGGAGTAGCCATTAATGTAATAACTGTTGATGTGATGGAAAAGCTGGGACTTACTGATTTACATCCCACAACTACAGTCTTGCAGATGGCAAATCAATCCATAGCTATTCCCAAGGGCGTCATTGAAAATGTTCTTGTTAAGGTGGATGGATGGGAATATCCAATAGATTTTTAGATAATTGAGTCCCTTACACCTAAAGACAATTATTCAATACTTCTCGGACGACCATGGCTGGCTATTGTTGTAGCCAAAATTGACCGTAGAGAGGGAGGAATGACCATTTCACATGGACCTAATAGCAAACATTTATTTTTGTATCCTCTTACCAAGCTTGCTGAACACAATAAAGTATGGGTTGGTGAACCAAAAAGTCCCAATAGATAGGAAAATTTGGCTTCACTGGCCATGGTAGCTATCAAACAGCATGGTGAAGAATTAGAGGATGAATTGGAAAATAATGTGGAAAATCTTACTATGGATTCAAGTGGTGAGCAGATGACAGACGTAGAAGGAATCCTAGGACACCCAATCAATATAGATCACACAAAATTTGATAATGCCAGTTTCATGGGATTGCCTTGTCCTTTGATGAACTTAGTTCCAAAAATGCACCATTTCTTTGTAGATGTTGCCAGACTTCATAAAACCAAACCTCATAGTTTCCCTCTTAACACCTTGATAAGACCCATGTATACTATCACATCCAACCATCCGAGAGTTAAAACCATTATGTTGCTGCCAGGAAAAACTTTGAACATTAACATTTGGTTGACTGAGCTGGAAGAACACAAATTATTTGACACCCTGGTGAATAGATCTAAAGCTTTCGCTTGGGACTACACAGATATGAGAGGAATACACCCCAGTGTGTGTACTCATCATATCTATACTAAGGATGTTTGAACTATTCACCAACCACAACAAAGACTCAATCCTACTTTGAAAGACATTGTTAAAACTGAAATTGAGAAAATCCTACAAGTAGGGTTTATCTACCCAATTTATGATAGCAAATGGGTGTCACCTTTGGTTGTGGTCCCAAAGAAGAATGGAAATTGGAGAGTGTGTGTAGACTATAGGGAACTTAACAAAGCAACACGTAGAGATTATTTTTGTCTACCGTTTGAAGACCAGGTGTTGGATAACTTGGCCAGGAGGAAATATTTTTTATTTTTGGATAGATTTAGTGGTTACAACTAGATACAAGTAGCAGTAGAAGACCAAGATAAGATGACATTTACTTGCCCTTGGGGGACATTTTCATATCGGGTTCTTCCCTTTGGGCTATGTAATGCTCCTACAACGTTCCAGAGAGCTATCCTAGCTATATTTGCTGAGTTGGTAAATGAGTGTGTGGAAGTCTATATGGATGACTTCACTGTATATGGTTCAACCTTTGATGAGGCCCTCAAAAATATAAATAAGGTGTTGAAGCGATGTGAGGATCATCATTTGTCCCCAAGCCACGAGAAATGTGAGATAATGATGGAACAAGGAATAGTACTGGGACATCGTATTTCACCTGAGGGGATTAAGGTTGATCCTAAGAAAATCGAAGTAATAGAACTCAAGATTCCAAAAACCCATACTAATGTCAGAATTTTCTTAGGGCATGCTAGATAATATCAAATATCCATAGAAAATTTTAGCAAAATCATAGCCCCTATGTTTTCCCTTCTTTAGAAGAATGTAGAGTTCATCTGGATGCCTGAGTGTTAGTCATCATTTGAAATCATCAAGGAGAAACTCATCTCTGCTCTTATCCTTCGTGGACCTAATTGGAACCTTCCATTCCATATCCATGTTGACACATCAAATGATGCCATTGGAGCGGTTCTAGGACAAGAAGATGAGAATGGGGGAAAATATGCCATATATTTCATTAGTAAGAATTTGACACCAACAAAAAGGAATTATACCACAATGGAGAAAGAATTCTTGGCTGTGGTTCATGCAATCAAGAAATTTTGGCATTATATCACGGGATACAAAGTCACAATGTACACATATCACTTAGCCATCAAGTACCTCATGAATAAACCTGTAGTAAATGCAAGGATAATTAGGTTGTTGCTTCTTTTCTAGGAATTCAACATAACAATTATTGAAAAACTAGGGAAGTCCAATGTAGTTGTAGATTTCTTATCCTGGATCAAACATGATGGTGACTGTGCTCTGATATAGGATGAGTTTCCAAATGAAAATTTGTTCACCATCTCTACTAAAACCCCTTGGTTTTCTGATATTGCAAACTAGAGAAAGTGCCCCTTTCAAATGGATTAATAGAAGAAATGCCTCGTTAGAGAAAGTTCCCCTTTCAAATGGATTAATGGGATCCTATTTTGATATGGTTCTACGACATTGTGTTAAGGAAGACGAGACTTATAGTATCCTTAGATCCTATCATGATGATCCTTCTGGAGGGCATTATTCTGCTAAAAGGATAACTCACAAGATTTTGGGAGTAGGATACTACTGGCCTTCTATGCATAAGGAAATCAAGAAATATGTTCATAGATGTGATGAATGTCAAAGGGTAGGAAGACCAACTGCATCTAGTGAAATGCCCCTACAGCCTCAGGTAGTCCTTGAACCATTTGAAAAATGGGGATTGGATTTTATCGGCCCTATAGACCCTACTTCACAAGGAAAATAGTACATTTTGGTTTGTATCGACTACTTGACTAAGTGGGCGGAAGTGAAAGCCCTACGTGTTGCTAGGGAGGAACAAGTAGCTAATTTCCTTTACAACAAAATTTTCCTCAAATTTGGAGCTCCTAGGACAATTGTCATAAATCAGGGCCCCCAATTTATGTCTAAAGTTTTGTTAGCCTTCACAGATCATTTCCAGGTGAGTCACAAGAAGTCCTCACCTTACCACCCTCAAGCGAACATAAAGGTCAAAATCACTAACAAGGAATTGGAAAACATTTTAACAAAAATGGTTTCATCAGGAAGAAAAGACCAGGCTAGGAAATTACCTGAAGTTGTTTGGGATTACAACACCACTTAGAAATAAACTACTAGATATAGTCCATACAAGTTAGTTTTTGGGAAGAAACCCCTCTTGCCCATTGAATTTGAACTCCAAACCCTTCAGACAGCCATGTAATTGGGTATAGATCTTAAACGAGCCCAAATCAAGAGAGTTTTACAACTTAGCGAACTGGATGAACTTCATTTGGATGTCGTCCATCAAACTAAGTTGGTCCAACAACAATGCAAGGTCTGGAATGATAAACATATCAAGGAGAAAGAATTCCATAATGAGGATTGGGCATTATTGTTCGATTCTAGATATAAGGATCATCAGGGGAAACTTAGAATGCATTGGCTCAGACCATATGAAATTTCTGAAGTATTTGCCAATGGTTCGGTCCAGCTGAAACTCATTGATGGTGATACCCAAACTCTCCTAGTTAATGGACACCGATTACACATCTACCATAATCCTGTTAATAAAAAAGAATTTACAAAAATGGTAGAAATGCAGGGAGAAATCCAGTGCATTGACTCTGCTATGGCAAAGTCAATATAGCTTTGCCCATAATAAATCCTGCCAAAAAAAAGTTTTGTGTGTGAATTTATGATTTCTTCATCAACTTCATCATTTGTATTTGGCTAAATTTTGTCTATATTTTTCAGGACTTCATTTCTTTGGTAAACACAAATTTTGGCGCACCCTGCTGTGATGCTCCAAAACTTGTTGCTGTTATGCTCTGAAACCTGTATAACTGACTTGTCTCACTCATCGTTCTAATCCTGCATTTTGATGCATCACTCAATGATGTTTCATAGGAACTAAGGGCCAAAAATTTCACATTTTTCTTCCCTCTAAGTGAGCATCCTTCAATGATGCTCCATAATTTTATTGTTTTCCTTCCGGGCAAGATCTTTCAAACGAGCGTTCAAAATTCTCACAATAAGCTTCTTCCCCTTCCGGGCGCATTCATAAATGATGTTCCAAAAATTTGTTCTGCTGCTCTGTAGAAATTTTTGGTTGTTGCTTTCATATATTCTTTGACGAGCGTTCAAAAATTTTGTTGCTGCTCGCTACATCTTTTTGATGATGCTCTAGAAATTTTTGGTTGTTGTTCGGACCGTGATCTTTTTCGGCTGATGCTCCAAAAATTCTTGCCCGCTACTATGGTCGTGATCTTCGATGATGCCTCAGGAAATCTCAATCTTTAGCATCAGGTTTTGATGACATCTCTCCATGATGCTCTGAAACTTTCTCTTCTTCCACCCTGACTGCATTTTTCAACAATGCCTCAGATTTTTGTAAACTTTTTCCTTTTTCTTTCAGTATTTTGATTTTTCCTAAGTTCTGCGCATGCCCATCATTTGATTTTCTGCCGCCTTGATATCTATTCCCTAATAGTCACTCCGCCATATCATATCAAATCTTCCCGTAATAAATGAAATTATTATGACACCCTTTTTTCATAATAATTTTCACCGCCATTTAAACCATCCCATCCATGTCATTATTATCCACTGCCACCCTCACCAAATCATGTAACTATTTGATTACGTCAGCAAAGGTGAGTGATGTTCGATTTAGTGACATGACATAAGGTGCGTAAGAATTTATTTATTTAAAGTTAGTAATTATTTTGAATAAAGACTAATTAATTGGCATGAACTATTCCCTCTCACAATTTTGAAACTTGTGCCATCACATGATTTCTAGAAGTACAATAATGGTTGCATAACTCCCCATGAAATTTTTTCATAATTATTCAGTAAGGTGACAAGAAAGGTGATTAATTCCTCTTCCATTGGTTATATCATAATTGAGTCCCTTTTTCATCTGCAATTCAACAAGGAAAATATTACAAAGCTCCACAAAATTTGGTAGAGTGGCTAGGAAAGAAAAAATGGGAGGAGCCAAGAAAAAGTCTGAACCAACTTCAGTAGCTCAATTGTTGGCATTGAGCAATATTACGGGTCTATTTCAAAAATTTGGGTGGATGGAATTCATGAAAAAGTTTGAGGGGTATACAGAGTAGCTGGTAAAGAATTCATTGAGAATTTTGTAGACGGACAAACCATGGTGCATTGAAAGCAATTTTGGGTAAGTCCGAAAATCATTGCTCATCTTTCCGGTCTTGAAAATAAAGGAATTGATTTGAATGAAAATGCTAATGTTACCTATCAAAGATTGGTAGAATTATTTCACAGGAAAGGGGAGCCTCAACCCATAATTACCATAAGTACTAGGGGACAGAACAAAGGTTTCCATAGAATTTCTATTCCAGAACCTTGGAGTATTGTCGTAGCCTAGATAATCAAATATTTCACTTGTGAAGGACACATAACTATGGTAGTGGGACCCCCTTTTTGCTTGCTAATTTATTTGTGCCATGGCATTGAGGACCCTTCTCTTAGGGTTAATTTACCAACCTTTTTGTGTCATTCAGTTATCTCCATGATGGAAAAATACAAAGTTGGGACAGGGCCCCTCAAACATTACGAGCTTATATAGTTGATATGTATGTATCATTTTCAGAAAAAAAGCCATAAAAGAAATGGCAAAATTTTTTGCGAAAATTTGAAAAAGTAGAGTTTGAAAGACCACTTGAGGAGGGTGAGTCATCTAAAAATAAATAAAAAATATTTAGAGGAACCCTCCTCTAAGGCCTTGGGTGCTCTTGAATCCCAACAAACCTCAATGGCTCCTAGTGGCGATGCACCAGAAACTTTTCCGAATGAGTTAGAAACACCAGGAAAGACAGGGGATGTGGAAATTGTGCACACTAGAGAAGAAGAGCCTCCTCAGAAGAGGAAGAAGTGGAATAAGGTTACTTTTCAAACAACCCCTCCTCTACAAAGAAGTAAGAGGTTGTCTGCACGATCTAGTGAAATTGGACCCCATGACAAAGGAAGTACTTCCAAATAGAAAAAGGACAGGACTCAAACAAGGGTAGTGGACACTAAAAGTCAGCATGGTAGCGAGGAAATAAGTGAAATAGGAAAGAAGATTGATCAATCCCCTAAGGACGAGGAAAAGAGGAAACCATCTCCAAAGGAGTAAGAGGAGGAAAAAATATAGTCACCACATTCTGTGGAAATTGAAGATGAATCTGTGGGGGTACTTTCTCCTTTTCTTGACAAAATTGAAAATGTACCTAAAATTGAGGAAAATGCACCTCATACTGACATGGACATCCCCAACCCATCCTTCTCTGTAGACATAGGGGATGCAGAATCTGGTAAAAAAGAGGAGGAATTAGAAAAATTGAAAAAAAATATTATTGAATTAAATTCTAGGTTATAGAGTAATGAAGAACAAATCACCTAGCAGTAAGAAGAAATTGAGGCACAAGATGTAATTGTAGATAAAATAGATCAAGAGATTGCAAATTTGACAATGAAAATGGAGCAAAAAGATAGACTCATTGAGTAGTTGTAGTACCAAATCCAACAATGGAATCAACAAAACAAGTAGCACATGGTTGATCTGTCTGAAAAAGATAAGCATATTCAAGGTTTGAAAAACAACTTTATGCAATTATTTAATGCTTTTGAAGAAGAAAGAAATAGGCAGGAAATTGAACTGAATGCTTCTATGAGTAAGATTGTGGAAGTAGAGCGGGATTTGCAAGAGAGTGACACTAAGCCAATAATGGAATCCAAGGGGACACAAACTAAACCTATTGTTTTAGAATGGTTCTAGGTACGCATCCCTCCATTATTAATGAAATGGATGGAGAGATGTTATTTTCTAAAGGATGTAGAATTTGAAAATAATAGGCTGAAAAAGGCTGTTACAAGAATCATTTCACAAAGCATATAGAGGTAAATAGGATGCTTGTGAAATTGGTGGATTATTATTAGCTTGTAGAAGACCATCTAGGTTGTACTCTATGTTCCTCAATGAACAAATCCTAAGATGGAAGTTACTGAGAATTCACCATAATCAGCCACATGACCCTAACGATAAAGAATTTGCAAAGATATTTGTTTATTCAACTCCTGAACAACAAGATTTATTATGTGAATTCTTTGTCCATAATTTTCTCCTGGAAGAATATACAAATTTGTTTTCTAATTTCTTTGTGGGAGAAGTTCAATTGAGATCATTCATGTCCATAATACCTAATTAGTTTCACTAGCAAGATAGGTCAAGAGAGTATGCACATGCAAAGAAAACTATTGGGTTGCAAATGAGATACCCCCATAGGAAGCCTCTCTATTTCAAGGCACAATTTCTGAGCATCCGACTTAGAGAGGAGGTACAAAGCAAGTACAATAATAACCTCTGACTATGCTATGATCACTTTCAAGATTAAAGACCAAAGTTGATAGGGAAAGCTTGGCATGCATTTGAAGAACGATATACCCCTCTTCCTATGTTTCTCAAGAAAAGAGAGCTAATCTCACCCCTTAATATTAAATGGTTCTACAAAAAGGAAATATTATTAGACAAAATGCTTGAAGAACTAAAGGTTAATTAGATTTGTATGAGGTATAGACCTCCTCTACTTCTTTCACCACCTCCTTCAGCATATACCAATACAGACTAGATTAATGATAGTTTTACAAGATGGGTACAAAGGGTCACTTTTCATCAGGGATTTCTGAGGGATCTAGAGGAATTGGATACAGAGGAAAATGACTTATATGATCTCAGTGCCAAGTATGAGGAGATGAATAAGGGAAATGAAGGACATGGAACACATCAAAGAGAAAGAGGACCTGCTTGGGCTTAGGAAGGGGAGGAAATGATGAGGTAAAAATAACCTCATCAATATAATGGACTCAATACTTAACCTTACACCTTTCAGCCAACCTTACCCTACCAATTAATTATCTTTAGGATAAGTAATTGCTTTCTTTTTGTGAATAAGTGTACAATCTTTATTTCTTGAAATTAGTTGAAATAAGCTAATTTGTGCTGACTTAATGGTTTAGTTTTTGAGTATTCCATAGGTCAAATTTCACCATCGGTTACCATTCTAGTCAAAGATGGTTTAACACAGGTTTCAACACTATTGAAGACAAGTGAATGGGCGTCAGAACTTCAGGAGCATACATTATGGACTAAGTTTTCATAGTTTCTATTATTTTCAGTTCTAAAGACTTTATGGCTCATATCGAGCCTCTTTAATATTTCATGTCATGGGATTTAAAGTCTATTAGTTGTTGACAATCAGTTGAAGACTTTATCAACTAAAAAGTAGGATTTTGTTAGCCTCTTTCATATAAATTTGTAACTATTGAAAATGATGAATATAGAAGAATATCGTTATGCTGACACTATGTTTTCTAAGTTATACTTTCATATGAACAAAATTAGTTTTTCTGACCACTTTTGGAGTTACTGAATAATGTGAATGGAGTTATTTGAATGAAGTAATTTGGAGTTACTAGTGCATGTGATATGAGATAAGCGTAGAAGCACCCAAGAGCTGGCCACTCGAGGGTTATAGATTAGATAGATAAGTATTTTAATTCTAATTCTATACTTTCTTTTAGTAGATAATAATTGAAATTGGAATTTATTTTCATTTGTGTAATTTTGTCAAGATCAATCCTACAGGTTGTAGCTAAGTCCGCAGTCTCTGAATTTAGTGTCTGAAGTTCTGGAGCACCTTCCTTCAGTTGTTTTAGATTGTTAAACCATTTTATGCTAGTTGTTTTAGATTGTTATCTTTTGATTAGATCAATGTTTCCTAGTTTCTTTACAAGTTTTACTTCTTCAACAATCTATACATTTCTTATTTTAGTGGATATGCTTTTTAGATTCATAGTTTTCTGCTTTCTAGTTTAGTTATTTCAAGTTTTCTAGATAGATGATTTCCTGCTTTCTAAGTTTAGTGGCTTCTTAGTTTAGATTTTTTATTCTAGTTGTTCAGTATTTAGAAAGCTAGAGAGAGATAGTCAAGATGTCTTCTATTGCATATAGCCTTTGGACACTACCCGGTCAATATATGAATGTGTTTATCAACTAAAGTGTTAAAACCTAATAACAACCTATCAAATGATGTCTTTCCCTTTGAGTTAAGAAATCTTCTCCATAATGAAAAATCTTAGTACGCTGGCATTGGTCATCTCCTCATCTATAGGAATGCATGGTTATCATGGATTTTTCTAGTTGATTAGACACTCTGCACAAGTGATGTTTATTGGAATTTGTGGGCATTCAAATATGAGTTGCATGAGCCTCCTTTCCATTATTGTTCTTGGTACCTTTCTTGGTAGACACACACTTTTTCTGGGTGTTCATTTCCCATTTTCCTTGTCATTTATTTGCTTTTGTGTGTGGTTTCTCTCTGCATTTACAAAGCTTTCAATGATGGGTGGGGATAGATGCATAATGGAACCACTTTCCTATGATGAATTCAAGGCTAATGTGGATGTTTGGGCTATCTTGCAAAAGGGTGGGGTGACCCCTTTTATGGAAAGGTTGCATGGCTTTAAGTCCAACGTTTCCAAAGATTTCATTGATGCCTAGCATGATAGAGTTCTTAGCATGTTTGGAAGGGATACAATGATTAATGAAGACTTCATTGTAGAACTAACTAGGATGTCGATGAAAGGAAGGAAGTTCTACAGAGAAAAGAATCTCTTGCAGTCAACCAAGAAGAATTTTCTTTGGGACAAAGAGCGGGAAAAAATGGTTAGACTAGATTGTGGCGGGTATAATAGGTCTAATATTAAACCTATCTAGCAGGATGTGGCTATGGAATTAATGCGATATTTCACCCTGGATGGTAGATACACAACACTGTATGGTCACCACTTCATCTTGTTAAATCACTTCCAAAATGATAAGCTCATTTCCTTCCCATTTTACTTGTTGCTTTCTTTGGAGGAAGAAATTTAGAATTTTGGAAAGAACCCTAGAAACCCTTTTCTGCATGAGGGGTTGATGTTGCTTATAGTTGATTTCATTAAAGCCAACTATATAGTTGAAGCTCCCCATTCCCCTATTTTGAAAAAGAAGAGGGAAAAGGAGTGGGAAGTGTCAGGTTGAGGAGGTTCTTGAGAGTGAGGGGATGAAAATCGAAGAGGACTCAGAGGGGTGGTTTGATGGGTACAATACTGACCTTGAATATATAGCCTAGTTTGGTGGGAAAAAACCCTCTACTTCAAAGGATAAACCTTCCCTCTCGCATGTTAAGCACAAACTTAAGGAGGTTTGTGAACAGGTTGTAGAGGAGGGGCTTTGCACTAGTAAGAAGGCCAAGAGTCGGGGTTTGTGCTCTAAGGATATGGGGGATAAGCTTCCGGAGGTGGTTGAGGATTTTTAGGATGGTGAGATGGAAAATTTGGGGAATTTGAACCCGAATTATGATGGTGATGGTGGGACCCCTCGTGCTTGTAAGGTGAATAGTGTTGTTAATGTAGATGAGTCTACTCATGAGTCAGTTTCCAAGGGTAGGGGCGAGTCAAAGTTTATACTAGATGTTTCTTAGAATGATGATCCTCTTGTTGGTTCACATCAGGGCAAAGGTTGTTTTTGGGGGGCCATGGACTTTTCACAAGCATCGGGTATGGTGAAAGAAGGGGCAAACATTTCTTTTAATTTACTAATGTGGTTGGTCCAAGAGGTGCAGGACCTCCACAACAAGCATGACACTATCGCCCGGTGCAACATTTACATGCTTCATAGCCTTAAGGAGAAGGATTCCATCTTCACTTTGGCCAAGTCGATGAAATATAGTGTTGGTTGCGTGGTGGACAAGTTGGTGAACCTAAAAAAAGACTATGGGTCAAGGTTGGCATTGCTGGAAAATAATTATAGGTAGCTACATAAGGACATGGACACAATCATTAATCTTAGTAGTGAGAAGTTGGAGGCTTCAATGGAAGGTCAGGTTTTCCTCAATGAGAAGGAAAAATAATGGATGGGCAGAGGTCTTTTCAGTGAGTAGGTGATCAAGGAAAGGGGGGAGAGTGTTGTCATGGAGGTGCAAATGATGAACTTGGGTGCTGGGCCAAGTGTGTGTACTCAGAGTAAAACTAAGAAATGCAAAATGTTCCCTAGGAAAGATGTGGAAGACATCATGGAGATGCATGATAGGATGGCGTCCAAGGACCTGGAAGCAGCAAGGGTGCTCAAAGAACTTATCAAACGGTCATTTATTTTTCTCTTTTATCTTAGTTTTTTGCTCCTAGTTTGTGCTAATGGTCCATTGATGTCTCTATAATCAGCTTGTTTTTGGTTTGTTATGTTGGCAATCCATTGCTTTATCTTTATTGCCACTGTTCCTTTTTGTATAGGGTTTCAGGAACCCTTCAAAACCTATTTATCGTTAATCAAAAACTTTATTAACAAGGTAGAGGATTTATTTCCTTTTTTGTTTAATGATTACCCATGTCCTCATTTGATTCTTTGTAAAAAGAGCAATTTTGATAACCATGGGCTACAATATATTATAATTATATATATTGAAAACACTAATTTAATAACATATCATATTTTTTATTTATATATTAAATATTAAATATAATAATTATAATATATTATATACTAGTATATTATTATTAATATTCTATTATATTAATATTAGTATGTTATTATTAATATATATATATATATATAATATTACTATTTTATTATTGTAATTTTAAAATTATTATTATTATAATATTATAATATTTTATTATTTTTACATGACTATTAATATTATATTATTATATTGGGGTTCATCTCATAGTGTGATGGTAAAGTGGTGGTGTTGTTGTTGTGACCACTAGGGTTCAAACCTCCATTGGGCCATTATGATTGCATGCACTATGCCTTCGCTAGTCCAATGTGCTTGCAATATTGAACCACAGAGTTAGGGCTGCTAATGGTGTTCATGACATGTGATAGGTGTTCAGGCTTGAGTTGTTCCAATCCCTTGTTGGGTTGGTGTGCTCATGGGATTTGTGCCCCTATTGGGCTATCGTTCTTGCAGGATTGGAATGTTTACTTGCATTCATGCTGAGGACAAGGTCCCCCATTTGTGGCCTCACCTGGATTTGGTCAAGTTAAAAATACCTCCTCACTGAGCAATTTTTTTTATATTATTGTATTTATTATTAAATTATATTATTAAAAATTTAATCATTGCATGATGCATCTTTGTATGGGTATTTCTTTTATAAACCAATGATATATAGAGGGATTGCGATATGACGTTGCATGGAGTTGATTGAACACTAGGTTGCTCTAAAGATACACACATCGACATAGTGTGTGAGAGAATTCTTGTGGTGGTCCCATCATTTCAAGGTTGAGATGTGAAGGGGCTATGTGACACAATAGTTAAGTGACACACAATTCCACATGTTACAAAACTATGATGGTTTGAGAGAATACAACATAATCAAATATGGAATTTACTCATGTGAAGCATAATTCCTTATTTTTGGAGGCATTGTCAACACATGGGAGAGCCATTGCAAATGTTATTTGGATTGCCATTTGACTTTAGGTAGAGTACTTCGAAGCATTGAAAAGATACGAGAATTAAATGACTTGCATCTTAATCATTATCAATATCAGCTCATAATTAAATTTGCTCACTTCTAATAAAAAATTATAAATTCGTTAAATAACTTAATCATTATCATTTAGCATTTGATATTTTCACCACTCATACTATAATTTTTATTCGCATACAAGTTTAATTCACCATTGAAGTTATTTTAGTAGTTTGAATACAAGTTTAATTCACCAACAAAAATATTTTATTGGTTGGAATACAAGTTTAATTTTCCAGCAAAAATATTTTATTGGTTGAATACAAGTTTAATTCGCCAACTAAATTATTTTATTGGTTTGCATACAAGTTTAATTTTCCAACAAATGGGTGGGGGCCCTAGCGTGATTGGCTAAAGCATCCTATTGTAGGAAAGAGGTCACGAGGTCTAGTCTTCCCCCATCCCCATGGTATCGGAGGGCATGTCACATCGATGTCACCAGTCATGTGAAAAAGTTTACAAGTGCACTGTAGTTTATAGGGGCGCTACTCGATTCCCATAGTCTAAAAAAACCACCAACAAAATTATTTTATTTGTTTGCATACAAGTGTACTTCTCCAACAAAGTTATTTTATTGGTTTTCATACAAAGTATAATTCTCCAAGATTTTCTACAAATTTCTAGTGATTACAAAATATTCACCAATAGAATTAATATTTTTTAGGAATAATGCAAGATTCACCAGGTGTTTATATCTTTTCCCAAGGGGGTTTTCTTAAATTTATCCCTGGAGGAAACATGAAGGAATGATTTTTGACAAAATATCAAGACTATTGCAAGAAAAAATAAGTTTGGGATAAGATTTTTTGAATGAAACAACAAGAAGAAACACTAGAAGATTTCATTGAATGATTTTGATTCATTCTTCAAAGAACAAGACAAATAGGATAATCTAATGAGGCTATTAAATTGCTTTTTCTGAGAAGAATTTATGATGAATGTATCTAGATGCTTTGAATATTATCAGTGGTGGAATTTCTAAATTAATATTTGATGAAATTTATGATATTTTTGTTGGTGTAATTAATTATTTAATTACACTTTATTAAGTTTACTTAATTAATAGGTAAGCTTTATTTAGTTGAGCTAATTTTAGGTCAACAACATTAGGGTTATGCATACATTGCTTTTATAAAGCAATTTATCCCTTGTAATTTCTTAATTCCTGAATATTATTCATTTGCACATCTTCATGCAAATTGCTCTGCTTTTTATTTTTCTCTTGTGGAAGGTATTTTCTGGTTTGCATGTCTGATCTTGGTTTCTAACATGGTATCAGAGCCTTGATTTGCAGCCCCTTCTCAAATTTTTGGAGAAATTCATTGCAGAGAACATTCGAGGTTCCTCGAGGGTTTCATGCCTTGAGTTCATTTATGTAGCATTTTAGATCAGATTGGGCATCTCCATTGGATTCAAAGCGCTAGAAAAAGTCAAGATTGGCTTTATTTTGTGATTTTGGTCATCATTGAAGAGATATGCAAGGGTTTCAAGCTTCGATTGATTTTTGGTTGGGGGTAGCCTATTTTAATGAGAATTTTTGGACAAAGCGGATCTCACCATTGAGTCCTTAACACCCAAAATCCCTATTTTCATATAATTTTTTCCATTTTGGACACTATGTCGAATAAAACTTTTTGCCCCAGGCGTAAGACCAGACTGCGCATTTGAGGCTCACAAAATTTAAAAAATAAATAAATAAAAAATATAGTGTTCTTTTGTGTGGCCGGTTCAAATGAAGGCCACCACAGCCCGCCACCTAGCGGCCTCCCCACTGGCCACACGTTCACCACCACCTGCCCGGTATTCACCCGGCGTTGCTGCTCTGGCGGATTAGCCTCGAGGGCTCTACACTAATTAGGGTCACATAGGTGACCAAGGTTTAGTCGCCATCATTTGGTTTGCCGATTGCCTAGCCCCCATCCGTGGGTGACACGAGTCCACCCGGCCTAGGCGCGGCCCCGGTCTATCCGGGTGACCAAGGGCTCACGATTTTTTAGCCTGAGGGCTTTGAAGGGTTATTGGGCAGATTGAGGCACTTTCAAAAAAATGGGCATAAATTTTTTTGTTTTAGCTCTATTTTTTGCAAAAATAAGTTAGTAACTGGTTCAGGTACTATCCAATAGTGCAAAGTGTGATTTTTATTTTCTTTTTGATGCTTTTTGACCTCACGAAGTCGAGGAAGTTTTTGTTTTCACTCACGGAGGGCATATATTTTGACTTGTTTATCCATTTTTAAGCGATTCAAAGCGACATCAAAAGATAGTTTATCCTCTACATAGATGCGAGATCATTTTATCATGGGCTTGAGATGTGAACATTGTTTTTTGTGCATGCACTCTATTTTTGTTTCCATGTACTAGGTTTGCATTTTCTCTTTAGTTTATGCATTTTTAGCATTCTATCCTTTCACAATCATGGGTTATTGTAATAAATGAACTAATATAATGTTGCATCAAGTGGTTTTCTTGCATAATAATCTAATTAGAGTGTAGTTTCACTTTGATCTCCTTTTTCATGTGCATTGACAAATTGCATGGGTTGTATCTGGTTTCTATAGTTTCTTTTGGCCACATTTTGCTCATAGCTTGACACATATCAGATTCACATCGATTCACATCTTAGATTGAGAGCCTATGGTTAATGATTCTGAATTGTATCAGATTTACATTGGGTCACATCTCAGTTTGAGGGCCATTAAATTTATGGTTAATGTTCCAAAATCTTCATGGTACTTGCTCCTATGGATCAATTTTAGTCATAGTTTGGCATCGGCATCAAGATACACATAACTTCCAGATTCTTTCATCATATCATTACCTCTTATGGGGGGCATCATTTTATCTACTGTTGCTTCATAGATTCCAGGGTTGTTCCAGTTTGTGAGTTTTCCAGTGTTTCGTGGCATTGGGTTTGTTGTTGCTTTATCATGATTCCTTGAGTCAATTAGTGATTCTCATTTGGTTTCAGTAGTAGACATAAGTATCTTTCCCTTCTTGTTGGATTCAAGTTCCAGTGTTACTCCACATTCTTCTTCCAATGCTTCTTTGCAACAGGTCATCTCATTGAGGGGGGGTTTTGTTGCACTTGGTTTTCTCCTCTTTCTCACTCATTGCATTTGTACATGGGTATTTGATCAGGCCTTGTTTCCGGGACCCATTCATGCTTTCTTTCATTCATCCTAGCATTAGGTGCATGATTTTTTAGTCTCCCTAAGTTGGACTTAAGGGAGGGTGTTGGTGTAATTAATTATTTAATTACACTTTATTAAGTTTACTTAGGTTTTACTTAGGTAATAATTAGTTTGCTTAATTAATAAGTAAGCTTTATTTAGTTGAGCTGATTTTAGGTCAACATTAGGTTTTACATTAGGGTTATGCATACATTAATTTTATAAAGCAATTTATCCCATGTAATTTCTCAATTCCTGAATAATATCAATTTGCACATCTTCATGCAAAGCTCTACTTTTTTATTGTTTTTCTCTTGTGGAAGGATTTTTCTGGTTTGCATGTGATCTTGGTTTCTAACAATTTTAGGAACTATTCAAGATCCCATCAATCTATAAGGAGCTATTCTGGTAAACACATTTCTCAGGGTGACACACCAAGTATTACCATGCAAGAGTTAGGTATGCTACTTGATGATTTAAAAATCGATATATTAAGTCAAATGGGAAAAAAATAGACACTTTATACATGTAAGAAATAGGAGGATGGAGATTACCTTGCTAGTTTTTGTCCTATCTATCATGAGAAGCATACTAGTGAAGAGTGTACTTATAATAAAACCAAGGTTTCTTCCCTAGAAGATATTAGTAGGAATAACTCCCTACGACCATTACCTGTAGATATGGTAGAAATGGAATATATTGAAGAACTTGTTTATTATATGGCTCAATGAAGACCTTGGCCACTAAGAGCTATGCCACTAGGTACGGTTAATAATTTTAATGCACCTTATAATATGGGGCACAATAGACAATCTATTTTTTTTTCATATCCTATTCAACCTACATGGTATGGATGCTGGTAACAACCTCCATCTTATCCATAGTGACCAAATAAATATCAACATGCCCCACAACCTTGGCAATCATTATGGAAGGAAACACCACCACAATTTCCATAATATCCCTCATATCCTACACCACCTACTATTAGTACATATCAACAAGCACAACAATAATTCTTACCACCCATACCATTGATATCTAATAATCAATCATTAAATCCACCTCAACCCCAAAAAGATACACCAATGCCTACACAACCCACACCAAATCTAAATAATAAGGTGGAAAAACTAATCTATAACAATGAGGTGGATGGATATCCAACTTGTCCTATCAATGCATCAAATATTAATTGGCTACAATTTAGGTAAGGAAAAGATCTTCAAGGACCTACACATCTTGTGATTATTGAACTTGAAGAATCACAAGAAGAACTTGAAAAAACTCAACTTGGACTTCATAAAATTGTTGGCAACATAAGGGAAAACAACTGAGAGGGGGGGAGGGGTGAATCAGTTGTCTCAGAAATTAAACTTATTAAACTTATTCTCAGATTTGATATATAAGCATGAAAACATAAATGATCAACACATCAGAAACTCACATAACACCAAGATTTTTTTACGTGAAACCTTGTTAGGGAAAAACCACGGTGGAGGTTAGTCCATAAGATTATACCCTATTAAAAGTATAAAAGAATAATAATGGGGAATGCACATGCATTCAGGCACACTACCTAGAGCTCACTGCTCAAATACAACAAGGCTTACTGCCCAAAGGAAGACACACTATCTTACGAAAACATTCAGATTACATCTATCAGAATTTGAACTGAGGAAATAACATTTGCTAAAAGTATTACAATTTCGGTTAAGCACATGAACACTTCTTCACACTCTACTCACTCTTCTTCACACTCTGCTTTTGACTTCAAATGATTAGGAAATTATTCACACATCTCATACCTTCAAGTGGAATAAACAATCGCTTATATATATCCGCAACAAGAGATTACATTGCTACATGTCGACTTCAACAAAATAATAAAACATATACAAACTGTTAGCCCAAATCAATAAACAATTTTCAATGCACACCAACCAATGTCAGCCATGACATAGTAAGGACCCAAAAAAAAATTCTTGAACACAAAACACCTTCAAAAATTATTCCTCGAAGATCCACAACACGCTACAATCACCTTGTCAACCATGAACATGAAAAACATGAACACGCAAAAGAAAATCACCAATCGCGAGCACAATGATCAATGAGGAAATGTAACATAAATAGAGCATGATCTAGAAACATCCAAAAGCACCATGAATCACCACAGAACCATCCAAAACAATTGAACTTACTAGAATCATATCATCTTCTTTCAGGAACACCAACTGAAGTAACAAAAAAACTTTCTAAACTCATATACTCATAACTCGATCAAATCTTCATGCGGATCTCTGAAACTTAATGTGAATAAAATAGATACACTCGACAACAAACCATTTAATCCACAACCTATGATCATCAACATATTGAACTAGGCAACATTATGTTGGCTAGACTGAACTTCACTGCATCACTGACAACTTGCAACTCATTTTATTACAATTTTCTCAATATCCTCGATATATACATCCTTTAATGACATTAATGCCAATAGTGTTGACATCAATGACAACCACATATCAGAAACATCCAAAAAAAACAAGAGTTCAACCAATACCACCTCCATATCCTTATAAGGAAGCTAAGGTAGTAGAACAACTTCCTACACTAATCTTGAGAGGAGAATAATGCAAAACAATTACAAAAAATTAAACATGTATAAATCAACATAAATATCATGCATACCACAACACAATGATTTACATGGGGAAAACCCTTTTGGGAGAAAAAACCCACACTCCAAAAGCCGCCTAATATATTATTCAAAAATCACAAAGATTACAATATACTTGCAGAGCAAGCTTCTCATAGGAGTATCACCAACCAAAGATCCATCGACAACAAAACCACTATCAAACTCTCAAAATACATCACAATACATAGTCATAATACAATACCCTCATAAAATAGGGTTGCCTTCTAGGGAAAGTCAAGCTAATAAAATACCGGTCATCAAATCTAAGACCTAATGATGAACAATAACTTATGTAATTGCAAGGTTAAGACACATTTTCCCAACAATCCTAATCGATTTCATTCACAATTAGCCAGAAAGGAAATTCCCTAGACTGAATTTGATATTATCAATGAATTGAGAAATGCTAGTGTTAAAATCCCATTTCTGTAGGCAATCAAATATATTCCTATCTACACTAAGACAATTTGAGAATTGTGTACATGAAAACATAAAAAGAAACAAGTCCCAAAGATTGTTCAAGTTATTGGACAACTTGTAGATATTATGCTAGGGAACATTTTAGTTCCTAAATATTCTAATCTTGGGCGTCCAATGATACAAGTACATATTAGTCATATCATCATTCTAAATACACATTGATTTGGGAGTTGCTATAAATGTTATGACTAGTGTAAATAAATAAAAGTTGTCTTCAAGGACTAAGGACCACACCTAGATTTCTTTAAATGGCTAGTCGATCTTTAATAAATTTGAAGGTATGATTGAAGATATTATTTTTATTCTTGAGAATATCCAACTAACTTTATGGTTTTGTAGCCTAAAATAAAGCTAGGGGATATCCCTTGAATTTGGGATGACCTTGATTGGCCACTACAGATGCATTTATCAATTGTCAATTTGGTAATATGGTTATTTCTATTAGGGAACAAAAGGAACAATTATCATTGTATCCACCAAGACTACCTCTATTGGAAACAAATAGTCTTGTGTGGGTTGATAGTATTTTAGATGAATCCTTTCCTGTTTTAACAATTGATCAAAGTTTTAATCTTCAAGAACCATCTAAAGATGCTATTGTGGCATCATAAATTGTCACCCATGACAATTTTACACTATGTTTTTCTCCCCCTAAGTGCATGGACCTAATTGAACACCTAATTTCCTAAATTATACATTATGTGGCCCATTTTATCATTTTTTGATAAAATGCAAGCACAAAACAAATATATTCATTTAATACTTTGCCCCCGATTCCTTAATTCCCAAAATATAGGTCTGGGAAACTAGTGCCTAGGGTGCCTATGTCCCCTATTTTGACTCCAAATTCAAATATATCAGTGTCAATTTTTTTATTACTTGAAATTCAAATATCTAAAATTAGCTGTTGGGATTTAATTTTGGGTAATTAGAATAATTGTGTATAAATACCTGTTTATTGCATCATTTGAAAACTAAGTGAAAAGGAACAAGGAGAATTGAGAAATTTATGATCAAGCATTTTCAAGAGCATTATCAAGCAAGTCAAGAGCAGCCATTAGGAGTTTTATTGTAGCAATTCAAGATCCAAGCATCATGTCAAAGTGTGTATGAGTTCATTCATGTTTATGTTTTCATAATGTTTGTGAGATCTAACCCTTGTAGGTCTTCAAGCAATTCAAGAAAGCAAGATCCAAGCCTTGAGGAGATGTGTATGACTTCAGTCCTTCAAGGAAGCCATTGAAGGGTGGTGAGTTGTAGTACTTTGTGGATTCATCATTCCTTCTTACCATTTATCCTTTAATCATTGATATTGCCATTGTGGAAGTGGAAACACTAACACAGGATTTGACTAAGCCCCTGAATGGCACAACCTTTATTCTCTCTTTAAATGTACATAGGTTTTAGGTTTGAAGAGGATTGGAGGGAGTTTAAGGATCAATTATTCATCATTGCAAACAAAACCCTACATCTTGACAACTCACAAAATCTTAGTTACAAAATATCCAAAAGTGATCTGATAGTGCGACAAGCGGAAAATGGAAGCTTGATTTGGCACCAAAGGACTATGAAAATAGATCTAAATTTGGTCAACAAGGATAGTGGTGCCCTTGGAGGAAACATCCTACAAAATCAAGCTCAAATTTATACAATAGGTACATAGTTTCCTACTCATTTCATTTTTGAAATCTGAATTTCTCTATGATATCTCAAATCTACTATATTTGCATTAGAACAACAATTTGCATCATTAGGTCAATTGAGTCCTTGCATTTCATCCTTATGGTCATTTCATATTTGGTGAAGGGCGGGTTGACTCACCTTTCAGACTATAATTCAATCACATGATATCTTGTCTATATCCAATCAAAACCCTCCTCTCTTTATTTAATGAAATAAGAGAAATGTGTTGAACCCCCTCAAAGGGAGATCTCCCCTTAAAGGGTCACACATTCATTTTATACATTTCATTTTGGTGAATGTGACATATTAATATTATATACCCTTTGAAATATGAAGCAATTCATCCTAGATCTAGGTTTTGCATTACATTGCTTTGCATTTTCTTTTAGGCATTTATGAAAGTGATTATCAGAAACCACCTTCATTAAAAGAAATGGAAGCCATTTATGGAAGAGGTTATCAAATTTTGAAACAATTTGGCTATAATGGATAAGGATGTTATGTAAAAGAACAAGGTATATGTGTCCCCATAGGTCCCAATACTCAAGAAACAACAAAAGGCCTCAATTATTGTCCTTCAAAAATAACGAAAAAATATCAAAAATACCTTCACTTAATCATGCAAGATTCTCCCAAGACAAATAGCATCGGTTGCTGCTCCTTGCCATGTGGTAGTTGTAGTATCACACAATACTCACTACCATACATGGGGGTATAAACTAGGATTTATGCAATTATATTTAATCTTACAAGGAGTAGTATATCTTAATCCATCTTGGATCACCTTTTCCTCTATACTTGGGGGGCAAGGGGTTAGGTAGC
>VDFB02166563.1:0-13606 GCA_007258455.2 Sequoia sempervirens | reverse complement strand
TGAATCCATGAACGACCCAAATGTATGTTATAGGAAAGATCATGATCTAGAACTTGACAAAAAGTATTTTTCACAATAGGTCCCATTCTGATAGGTAGCATTATTAGTCCTTTAGAAGATCTTTCTTCATCATCATATGCCTTGATAGTTATTTTCCTTCGTGGATCAATGGAATTCTCTAATATTCCTAAGGCATGTATTAGCTTTAAGGTACAAATGTTTAAACCGACTCCTCCATCTATCAAGACATGTCTGATTCGGTGTTTATGGATCATGACTTCAAGATAAAGCGATGAATTATGCGGATGTGTCATGGAGGCATCATCTTTTTCGGAGAATGAAAGACAAGTTGGGGAAGACAAATGTCCCACCATGGCTTGAAATTTGTTTACATTCAGATCAGTGTCTACGGTTGTGTTTACAAGAGCTTCTTCTAAAATATTCTTGTGTATGGGAGATATTTTGAGAAGTTCAAGAATGAAGATTTGAGCTGATGTTTTTCTCAATTGATCAACTAGATTATAATGAATTGGAGGAGGAATAGCTGCCATAGATGAACTTCCTTTTAGGACAACTTTTTCTTGTCCTCTTGTAGTCACATTGACCTGTTGATATTCTTGTTTTTCCTTGATTTTGATAACATTAACCCATCGATCATCTGCATAGATGTGGCGGATTATGTTGTCTTCAACATTATTTATACTTTTCACTTTGGTATATGATGTTTCCCCCTTTTGATAGTTTGGTAAAGGATCTTTAAATGCTTGATGATCATCATTGGTATGATGTCCTTCAATTTTGATGGTGCCATTGTCAATCAAATCTTGTACTAGATTTCGCAAGGCTTGACAATTATTTGTTCTATGACCTTTACATTGATGATAATTGCAATAATATGAGTCATTCCATGATGGTGGTTTGAATTGTGGCTCATAATCTCTTTTGTGGTGGTAAGGTGATAACCTTTATTATCGGTGAAGCTCCCTCGAGAGTAAGTAGACTCAAGAGATTGACCCAAAGTGGTAAAACTTTAGCTTCCATTTTGAAAAGAACGGAGGTCTTGGTATGATTTGATGTTTGGGTATTGCCGTAAGACTGTTATTGAAATTACCACGATTATCCTTGTTGTTTTGTTTGGTCATGCTTTCTTGATTGGAGTTTTTTCCTTGTTGATTGTTGTTTCCAAGTTGTTGGTTGGTATTTCCTTGTTGGCTATTTCGTGGAGCACTTGATAGGTTAAAGATAGATGGTCTTGTTCGTAGATTGTTTGCATCAACTATAACATCATTGATGACAATTTTATTTCTATTCCAAAACCTTGTTTTATCATTGTTGTTATGATTGGATGAACTTGGATTATCAAGTTTTATCACTCCTCTTTGACTACTAAGGCCCTTCAATGGTGATTGCATTTCAATCCATTTTTTCAAAAGTTATGAGGATAATGAAGATTAAGCCCGTGAGCTTAATTTTGATCTAGGCTATTGATGAAGATATCCATCTTTTCTTTTTCAGGAATAGGATGAGAATATCATGCAAACAATCTTCTCCATCTTTGCAAAAACGTAGTGAAAGATTCCCCTACTTTTTGTTTCACTTTACAAAGATCAAGCATGGTTATCTGGTGTTGGATGTTGTAAGCGTATTGTGATATAAACTAATTTATTAACTCCTCAAAGGTTTTGATGGGGGGAGTGATCTTGGAAAGCCACTCCATGGATTTTCCACCCAAACTTCGTGGAAACAATTGCATTAAGTAGGTATCTTCATAAGCAAATTCTAGACTCATATTTCGGAAATCCCTCACATGTTCAATGGGATCAGTTTTTCCATTGTACCTATCAAATTTAGGGATTTCGCAATGTTTTGGAAAAGGGATCATTTGAAGACTCCTATCAAATGGATAAGGAGATATTTCATCCAAAACATACTTTTTTTGTTGCACCCCCTTGCATTTCTTTTATTTTCCCTTGTAATTCTTTTATCTGTTGAGTAAGGGCACTAAAATCATTAGGAGGAGTTTCAGGATTCTCTTTAATCCCTTCTATATCAAAATCGAAAGGTAACTTAGCTCCTTGATTAGCTAATGAAAGAAAATATCTTTCCTTGTTTCGTTCTAAAATCCTTTCCATAAAAGTATGGAATTGGGGATCTTGCTTTGCTTCTTAAAGTTTTTCTTCCATTATCTCTTCAATATGAAATGGATTATCTTCCTTCTCACTATTATCACCCATTTTGCTTGTGGTACTTTCTCTTTCTTCTTTTTCTATGTGCTTTTGAGATCTCGTGACAACAGGCATAAGCTTTGCCCCAAATTCTACTAACTTTTGATCAAAAGAATGAAATAGTGCAATTTTTGATGGTTATGAAAGTCAGGATAGAATGAAGATTCTATGACTTAAAAGATTTCTAGTCTTTAGCTCATGTTTTTCCCTGATTGAAAGGATGAAAATCCTGTTGGCGGGAATTTAAGCAAAAGATCAAGAAAAAATGATTTTGCACTTTATGAAGTTTGATCGTAGCTTCGTAAAAAGATGGATTTGTGAGAAATGCCTAATGTGATTGAGTTCTCTATTGCAAAAATTGATTTGGACGAGTAGAATATTCAATTGCAGGTTGGGGAATATAATAAGAATGAATACGCTGACTGTGGTTGTGCCTTTGAGAAAGGGCTCTTCTTTGAAAGAAAGCTTGTGAGTATAATGGTTCTACAACATAATCATTAGTGAAACCTCTAACAAAGTCATGATATCGATGGATAAAGGTTCTATGTTTAAGTAAAACCTTTTGACTTTGGTACAAGAATCGTCTTTTCTTCAATAGTTTCTTGTAGCTAAGTGGTTTCTTTGGATTTTTTATTCGTTTGAGAATGGATTTCTTAACAAAGGTTGTGGATTTCCAATCTCTTAACATGAGAGTAATCGATGTAATTGTGAGTTTTGGATGATCTTTACTGAATTAATGTTTTGAAAACACATCAAACAAGTTGTAGAATAGTTGCTTTTAAGTCCTATACTCTAAACATTGCGTATGATCAAAATTTTTTTCAAAAATTTTTCAATAGTGCCTTTACACCGATGATAGCGTCTGCTGCACTCACTCTTAGTAATGTGTAGGTCACCATAATAATCAACATCCCACATCTTAGAATTAAGGGCCAACTCCTCATTAGCTACAGTCACCCCTCGGCGCTCGTGTTTTTGTCTTTCCAAAGCGCCGCACTCGTGAGTGACCTTAAGCGGGCTACCTCGTGATCCCCCCGAGCAAACGGGTCCTTGGTGAAGCTATGGTGAGTATCTTGGGGGTAGATTCTTCCCTCCCCTACACTGTGATTATTATGATGTTTGGAAACTGACTTCAGCTGGATACTACACTAAGTTCGTAATAAGGGTTTCCGTTCGTTGCGGCAATAATAAACTCCCTCAGGAGACCTCCCAACCTTTAGAACAAAGGCTTTGGGGATGGTTATCTTGCACACTACCGTCGAATGGGATTTTCATCAACCATCCGCATTTGATTAAAGTGGGCTGGAAAACTTGGCTTTAGTTGTTCCCACTTAGGTCATTCCCGTAGGGTGAGTAATTTTTCCCACTACGGCAGGCCTTCTAAAAGGTTTTAACAAAGCTTAAAATTGCATGAAATAGAATAGATGAGTCTGGCATTTTGATCACCCAATTAAGGGGAGAGCATAGGCCTATCACCATTTAATCATAGCAAGCAAGAGTTCAATTTTAAGCCCAAATAAACAATTTTCTATGCTAGGTGAAGATATTGCTTCACAAAGACATGGAGTTCTTTTTAGTCCAAAATAGAAAATGAGGTGACTATCCTAGGATTGCTTCATTTTTGAATTAAGTGACTATCCTAGGATTGATTCATTTTTTTTAAAGCTCTTACTGGCCGCAGTCGCGTCGGATCCAGTCAAATTTTACTTAAGTCATAGATTACAGTTGTAGACTTACAAATTCTATGCTAAGATAAAGAAATGCGCTAAAACAGACATCAAGGGCGCTAAAAAAAAAATGCTCTATGGAAATAGCAAAGAGTGCTAAAAAATCATTAAAGGGCGCTACAAAATCCTTAAACGGCGCTACAAAATCCTTAAAGGGCGCTACATAATCCTTAAAGGGCACTACAGAATCCTTAAAGGGTGCTATGGAATTTTCAAAGAGTGCTATAGAATCACTAAGATGCGCTGTGGAATCTTCAAAGAGCATTGTAGAACCTGCAATGAGCGCTAAAATAGAGTTAAAGAGTGCTAAAATAGAGGAAAAAGAGCTTTAAACTAATCAATAATAGATGAATAAGGAAATTTGAGGCCATGGCTAAGAGATTGATCAAACCAAATGAGTTTTTTGGGGGTAATTTTCCAAGATTTCTAGATAGAATTGAAGGGGGGAGATCCATGGGTTTTAAAAAAGGACCTAATAGAAGCTTGTCTTTCTAGTTGGTAGTAGCCCAAGGATGACCAACAAAGGAAGATTCAATTTGGTAATTCACCAAGTTATTCCAGGGGGTATCTCCCTCCAAATCTCTAATTATCCATTTGGTAGTAAGGTAGGTTCCCTTAATATACTGGTCAATGATTCCCAAGCCACCTCTATCCTTTGGTTGGATGTAATGTTGCCAAGAAGAAGAAGGGAATCCCTTTTATTTCCCTATTTGGCCCAAAGAAATTTTTTGATTAATTGAGTTAATTGAGTGTAGCAGATTTTGGAAGGAAGCCAACATGATGATATGTAAACATGACTAGCAAGAAAAAAATTATTTTCCACTTGTATCCGACCAACCATGGAGAGAAATCTATTAGTTCAGCTCAGGATTTTGACTTTGATTTTATTCAAAAACTAGTTCCACATGGTTTTTGAGAGAAAATCTGACACCAAAGGTAATGCCCAATAATCTGGTGATTGAACCATGATTTATTTGTTTCCATTGAAAAGTAATCCAGGCTGGATGGGGGTTGGAGAAAATCATTATGAACTTGATCTTGTGCATGGCTAGTTTAGACCTAGAACTGACACAAAACACGTCAAGGGTATCAATGGTATTATTCACCTCATCTATAGAATTTTGGATAAAAACCATACTATCATTTACAAAATGAGAGTTGAGGGTCGTGGTTTTGTTAGGAAAAGAAATCCCATGGATAAGGTGATTTGGCTTAGCATGGAGAAGTAACCAAGGGCATCAATAGTAAGGACATAAAGAAAGGGGAAAAGGGGGTAGACTTGGAAAATAGATCTTTGCAATGAGAATTGTGAGAAAGGGAACCATTAATAGCTAATCTTGCATTAGCATCAATAAATAAAATTTTGATATGATCTCAAATTTTAGGGAAAAACCCAAGCCATTTCATCATGTTAAGGATGAAGGGCCATCTAATGTGGTCATAAGCTTTATCAAAATCCAATTTCACAATAAGAGCGTCTTGGGTAGTTTTTTGGGCCAATTCAGTAGTCTCTCAGGCTAGGATAAGATTGTCAAGAATAAATCTACCAGGCCCAAGAATCTAGTTTATTCTGGCTGCACTATCATTTGGGTAATAGGTTTTATTCTACGAGCAAAAACCTTGGCTATGATTTTATAGGTGTTAAAAAAGGTGATGGGTGGTGAAACTCTTAAAATTTTGTGTTCCACTAATTTAAATTCTTTTTCCTAAGTGGTTTCTTGTTTTAAGGTGCTAATAGAGTTTAGGGTTTTATGCTAGGTGTGGGTTTTTACTTAGTATATTTTCCCCTTGTATAAAACCTTGTTCTTTGGTCTAATCCTTCATTGACTTGTTGTGGCCAATTCTAGGTTTTCTTAGTTATATCTTAAGCCTTTGAATTCATTTGGTTACTGGCCCCTTGTGGTTAGGATTCCCTGTTTACCCATCACACAATGTTTCCCTTATTATTTTTGGTTCGGGGTTAATATTTTATAAGGTTAATAATTTGAAATGTTTGGCCTTTACATCATTTGCAAAAATGATTTTAAGTCCTTTTAAGGTCATATCCCACATTCTTCCTAGGAAGCCCCTCTTGTATCACTCATCATAGAAGCTTTGTTATTCATCGGGTTCATTATAGCAATGAGCGATGAACCTTTAAGTTTCCTTTGTATCATGCATCACGGAAAGCTTTCGGCCTTCATGATTTACTTCTATGATGAGCAATGAGTTGGGTTTCCTTCACATCGCTTATCACTAAATAATTTTGGTTATTTAATTCCACTTTGGCGATGCGTGATGGACTGAAATTCTCCTTTGTATCACGTTGTCCCTCTACATCGTAGAAGTTTTATCATTCATCTTATCTTCAACGATGTGAGATGGACTAAAATTAACCTTTGTATCATGTTGTCCCTCTACATCATAGCAGTTTTATCGTTCATCTCATCTTCAATGGTGAGATATAGGAAGGTAAAGGATGGTCGGCTACGATTGTGCCACTTGTCAACATCTGGTGCCATCACTCATTTTTCTCATCGCCAAAAGCATTCTCATCTCCAAATCAACTACGACTATGAGTGATGGAGTAAAGTGAATTCTTTGTATTGTTGGGAACTTCTCTTCACTAAAATATAAGTATTTCTTTGAAACATTTTAGCGACAAGTGATGGATGATATGTTGGTGAATATTCCTACCATCAGATGTTTTCTCCTCATCACCGAAGTATGGGTCTAACCTTGAAGCATTACAACGATGAGCGATGGAGCTCAAAAGGATTAGTAAGCATGTGGGTGGCTACATGGAAACTCCCCAAGGTTTCATCATTGTTCTAAAGCACACCTATGAAAGAAAAAACCAATGGTTAAGGAGGGTCGTAGATCATATTTTAAATCAAAAGGGATTGATGGTAGGAATTCAAACCTAAATGACTACTTGTTAGTTCACTCGCATGAGCTATCTTTCAGACATTAATGGAGGAGATGCTCCATCTTCGAGTCATAAATAGAGTTGTTGCTCATTTTTCTTTCACAATTACAGTTGTCGAGAGCTGAAGAATTGGTCAAGGTTAGAAATAGAAGAAGGTGAGCTCTAGGCGAAGAGAATTTGAAGAAAAAATTGCTATTTTTTCTTAGGTAAGTCAAATTCTATGCCTCTATGAGTAATTTTGTTGCATTGGGTAGTCTGGAAATTGAGTAGTGTTGTGCATCTTTTGCACACACACCCTGTTTGGACCAGGGACCCCCTTTCTTTCATTTTTTCTCTCTCCAAGTAATTTTTTCTCTTGTCTCATTTTGTGTGCCCCTATTTTTGAGCTCGAATTGGTCACATACATTAAAGCCATCAAATCCCCTTGACCAAGTTCAACTATCCAAATGTCACCAAATTGTGAAACTTGCACTGCAGATTTTAGTCCACCCATGGTCACCGCACCCATCCCCCTTGGTGAACCTGCACATGCAGTTCTCCCTTAGTGGACTGTTGTGCATATTTCGCCATTCCTTGTGGAGGTACATTCTCACTCTCCCGCTCTACAGGCTCCACCCTTGTCATTGCCACAAGTGAATTGGGCTCGTCATGTCGAGAAATTGGTTAGGTCTTGGTTACCCTATGGGATGCCTTACATCACTCGTTGTGGGGCCCATCATCATCGCTCAATGATAGAGCCTTCATGTCATCCTGAGTTGCAAATTTCACACTCATTACCCATGATCCCAAGTGTAGACACTAAAAAATGTCCTAAGTCTACAAACATCATTTTTCTTGGTCGTCGTCCTATGAAATTGAATAATTTTAATTATTTAATTAATTCACTTTCTAATATTTATTCTATCCTAATAAATTAAATAAATTAATCTTTATTTAATTATTTTTTGTCATATTTTTCTATGGTTAAACAATTAATATTAATTATTTAACTATTCCCTCCCTCTTTTAATTCATCTATTATGAAATAATTATCAAAAAATATTTAATTGGACCCATGTGTCTCTTGTATTAAATAATTAAGTCAATTTAATTATTTAATACCCCTTTTCACATTTTCTCTCATTTAATTAAAATAATTATGCAAATTATTTTAATTGAATATCCACTTGTCCATTTCCTTCATTTTCAAATAAATTATTTATATGTCCCCTTTGGTCAAAGATTCCATGTCATTAATCATGTCATAGTCATCTTTTTCATAGTTGTCAGCGTCATAGCCGTTGGCGTCATAGCTCTTCCATGCATGGCATATTCTTGTTGCATCAATTCTCAACCATTGATCTTGGCATCTATCTAGAAGTTTGATCTTGGCCATCCATTTCGTAACCTCCCTCTCCTTCATCCTCATCCATTGATCTTGGAATATTTTTTGATGAGTGGTCTTGACCGTTCGTTCAAATGGTTTTCTATCAAAGCAACCTTCCTCTCTCATTTTTTCCTTAATAGCTAATTGTCTCCAAATTTCTGCTTACAATTTGTAAGTATTTGCACAAGTGAAGCAACAAATTTGAGGGAAAATATTGAAAAAGGAGAAATAGGAGAGAAAGAGAAGTGATTCAAGATTCAAGCATGGGGAGTGTTTTGATTTGATGTTTTATTTTCCTTATGCTTTAATTGTTTTCTATTGTGGATGTGGTTTTGTAGCTTAGAAGTGTTGGCTATCACTTTTTCTAGGCTAGGAATTCTCTAACCCCATCTTACATTGGTGAACCCAATGTGAACACTAGTTTTGCAAATTTTTCGGATGACTTTTGCTTTTTTTTGCAAATTTTAGGTATGACATGACACAACTGTTAAACACAGTGATGTATTTGCTAGGAAGTGATGCATTTAACAAATGCAATGATACATTTTTCTAGAAACGATGCATCTACATAAGGAATCTATGTGAAGGAAAATTTGAATTCAAAATGCAATGCAATAGATTTTGTGTGACATAACACAGTGATGCAACTTAGGAAAGAAACGACACATTTGTCTGCTCAGTAAAAAGTTTTAGTTTTAAGATATTTTTTATTTTTCTTTTGGGTTGTGCAAGTAGAATAGGGTTTCTGGGTTACTAATATTTTATTTGCAGCATGTGGCTTTAGAGTGGAGCTCCCAAAAAATTGCTTCTTTTGAAGCAACAAAAAAATTGAGCTCTTAGTTTTTAGTTTTCTTTAAGCTTTTTATTAGTTCAATTTATCCTCTTCATTTTCTAGTTTAGTTAGTTGTTAACTTTTGAGTTTTAGTTTGGTTTTTAATCTCTTGTGCTAAATTAATTTTTTGTAGCTTTTCGTTGGTCCAAGATAGTTTTGAGAAACAATTAATGTGTGGTTTTCTAGGTTTTGAATGTGCAAGGCTTTATTTTTGAAACCACAATCTTGTTTGCTTTAGATTAGATAACATTTCAATTTGGTGCTTAAAATGAATGATTTTCTTCTTTCACATAGATTTAATTAAGGGGTAAATTTACCATTATTTTAGTGTTTGAAGGATGGTAGGTATTATGCTCTCACCTTGTGCAAACTCGGTGATCAAAAATCCAGACCCATCTATTTTTGTGTTCACCCATTAGAAGGGCTTGCCTTGGAGGGAAAAAGTACTCACCCCAAGAGAACGACCCAAGCGGTAATGGGATAAATCCAAGTCCTTTCAAACCACTATATAAATTTGTGATTGCAAGGAAAGTTTGCAATCAACGGGACATGGTACGTGATAGACCTCCCCCAATATATTTATGATGTGTAAAGCCCTTGTTCTAAGGGTTGGGAGGCCTCTTTAGGGAGTTTATCATAGTACCCCCGAACTGGATGCCCTTACTAGACACCTCTTATTTGTAGAAGCCAAAATTCTTATATTTGTTGACATAGGAGGTCGGACCTCTGAAGCCATCCCACATACTCGTGGTTCTTTGTAGAGATAGAAAATTCCTCTTTGGGTAATTCAAAACTTGGTATGCTCAAGAAGTGAGTTCTGAGTAAGGGGGAACTAGTGCTACCAAGTTCCTAGGCTATCCACTCTGAATAAGCACGGCTGGAGAAATCCATGTGGGAACTCACTGAATATTGTCTTTGCCAACCTTAGGATTTGTGATTGTCTTCTTAAAAATCAAACATTTTCACATCAAACCAAACTAAAACAAAGTGCTTGATATTGTTTTCTATGTTTTCTAGTCACATTTCATCATAAACAATAAAAATCCATATCAAAACCATTTTAAAAACATCAAAACTGTCAAAGCAATATTGTGGAAAACTATAACTATCAAATACAAAGCTGCAACTATTACTGTGAATTGCAACTGAGAACTAGAAAACTGCAATTGTCTTCCTGAACCGCATTTGCTGAAAACAGAGTTGCATTTGACAACCTAAACCGCAATTGTGAGACACACTTGCTGAAAACTGAGCCACAATTGCCTACTAAACAAAAAAAATTGAAATTTGTGTCCAAATCTAACCAAAACAACTCCATAGGGACCTTTGACTAATAAACCAGAGACTTGTAAAATTTACCAGTTAATTTTAGGCATTCTCACTATAAATGCATTGCATTATAGGTTACATTCCTCCATCATTTTGCATTGCACAAATTAGACTTTCATTCTTAAGTCGTATCTAAACCTTCAAATTATGAACATAGGAAGATCTTTGAGCTTTTGGAAATTCTTGGTTACATATTATATTCATCATTAACCATTGTCCTTATCATTGTCTTTTCATTGTCACTTTATCAAGTTTGAGTCTTAGTCTTGTGTCCTAGTCTTGGTTGTGCTCTTATGGTCAATGACATTTGGAATTTGTGGCCTTTGGTTCACATTAGCTTGATTATAATCCTTTGCTTAAAAATCTAGCCTTCCTTTGCATTTCCTTTCCCTCATTTAGGCTCATATTACTTAGATCGCACTTTACATCCTTATTCAAAAAACACAAAAAATAGCTCACTTTACCTTAGAATTAGCATCATATTATCATCATTATCCTTTTGCATCCATTAATTTCATTATCTTTGCATCCTTATACTCCAAAAATACAAAAATGCATAGCTTAATTTCATTTTGACCTTAGTTGCATTATTACCTTGATCTTCAATTAGCATCATCTAGCCACATTATCACTCACTTTGATCAACCAATATTTAGTATCCTTTAGCATTCATTGTCCCCATCCTTTGGACATTATCATCCTTGCATTATCATCCTTGCATTTTCATATCTTAAAATCTAAAAATCCAAAAACATAGTTTAGATCGTCACTATCTTGCATTATCCCTTCAACTTGCAAAAGTCTCACATGGTTAAAACAATGTCAAAATCCAAAAGAAATGGCATGGATTTCTTTAGTGATCCTTTTCATGACACTACCCTTGGAATGAACTCAAATCAATCCACACCTCAAAGGGAAACACCACAAAGAGAACAAAACAACCCTTAAGAAGGCATAAGTCTAGAAGAATTCAACGAACAATTGACTCCTCAAGAAATTGAAAGAGCTTATCAAGACCCAAGAGTTACAAGCATGGTTGATCAACCCAGTAGTGCTGACCCAAATAAATTCTTCTACACACTATCTAAGAAGGGAGCCAAATTACCTCAAGGTTTTGATGTGTCAACCATTATAGAAGAAGAAACTGAAAATCCATTTGCACTTGGCATGCCCTCATCACAAAAATTGTCAAACATACCCCTTGGAACAACTATGCACATGGCTACCACCACCATGCACATCTCAAGTATCCCAACAATTGGAAATAAGATAACCCATACCACTACACAAGGACCAACTTTCACATTTGGAAATTCCTCAAATACCATGAGTAAAACCTTTATGAATCCTCTTTTTCAAAACACAAATCAAGGTTCTATATCACAAGGTCCTACACCTTTGATCCAAAATGTAAATCAAGGTCACACACCTTTGACTCAAAATGCAAACCAAGGTTCTATACCTACATCCCAAAATGAAAATCAGTGGTCTTTATTCCAATTCCATAGTGCACCTTCATCAAATCAACCTCCACCAAATACTCCTAGAAAGGTACATATTATCTCACGAAGGGTCCCAAATCAAAACAAAAATCAAGGGTCTACCATCATTCCAAAACTCCACTCAAGGACCTACACCTTCATGCCAAAATGTCAACCAAGGACCTACACCTCCACACCAAAATGTCAATCAAGGAAATATCCCTTCATCTCAAAATACTAACCAAGGAAACATTCCCACGCATCAAAATTTTAATCAAGGTTACACACCTTCTTTTGCTAACCGAGGGCTAAATTTTCAAAATCCAAACATGAATCAAGGGTCTACACCTCGATTCCAAAGTACCATACCAAATGCAAACATGAACTTTGGAATAAACCTAAACGTCAACTTCATTCCAAATCAAAACAATGAATATCCATATGAAAACCAAGTTCTCATGTCACAAGACATTCATCCTAATCCAAATTCAACATATGACCTTAATACCAATGTTATGACATCACACCAGAACAATGCAACACCATCTCTTGTAGACTATTTGATACAACACATGCAGACCCTTGAACAACGAATGAAAAATGTATACACCTAAAAATGGTCTAGATAATCTAATTAATTAAACACGACTTATTTGATTAATTAATCTTAATATCATCTACTATTAAATAAATAGAAATATTTATTTAAATATTTCACATTTAATTCTTATAAATTCTTCTATTATTCCATCTTAATTAAATAAACAAATTTAATACTTTGTTTTATTTAATTACCAAATTCTTCTATTTTAAATCACATCATTCTATCTTAATTAAATAGATAGGTTCACATACTTTGTTTTATTTAATTGTTCATTTCTTCCATATTTAATTTAATAAATAGACTTCTATAGTTTGTTTTATTAAATTTAATATCTTATTTCTTCCTAAATTTGAATAAATCCAAAATATTCAAATCCTACAACTCATCATATCTCACCAATAAAATTAGATATTCTATATCTAATTATTTCAACTGGCATTCATAGGAAAGCTATGGAGACAAATTGGAGACAAACTTGCGGGCAATCCTCTTCAATCTTCTTCCTTTGATTCTTCCTATCATCTAGCCAAATGTTTTCATGGGGAGAAACCATTCCCATGATCAGCTCAAGCTTCTTCATCTCTTACCATTGAATTCTCCATCAAATCCAAGCCTTTGTTGTGTTGGGTTCGGTCACAAATTGTTGTCACAAATCTATATATATATAGCCTTCCTAGTGCAGGAAATGGATCCCTAATCCTCATCTTTGTGCAAACTCTACTCAGAATTTCAATTGAGCACTAAGTATTTGGCAATAAAGTACTACAGATGAAGTAATAGCATCATAGCATCACTAGAATCAATATCATGGTTGCATCATAGTTTTACTATATAGATTCTTTCATAGTTTCATGTCAATTTAGATTACAATAGCTTTAATCTAGAAATCTATTTGGTTCTTAGTTGTGATCATATGGTTTGTCCTTGATGAAAAAATCCCTTTCAATTGATTCTACTTGTTGATAGTTTCATATTGGTCTCTCATGCTTTATCTTGGTATAGTTTTGTCTATATGGTTTACTTGTCTTGGCATTCAGTGGACAACTTACATTCAGATTTTTAATATCTTATGGTACTGATCAGTTTGAGCTTCGTGCAGTCTTTGGTTATCTTTTTGTACATTGTTTCAGTGAC
>VDFB02166562.1:0-12496 GCA_007258455.2 Sequoia sempervirens | reverse complement strand
GGTGAGCAAAAGATTTTGTGGCCGTTGAGCCACCGAAATTTCTTTATATTTTATTGGCATCGGTTTATTTTAAGGAGTGAATTGAAACCGAATGCCATAAAATAATACAACTCCCCTATTAAAACAAATAAATCCTAACCCATAGGATAAGCTAAGCCCGAAAATGTGAAAAGGAAGGGCTTAAATAAATTTCTAAAATATTTATATAATCCTATTGGATATTAGAGGTTTTTATTGGAAGATTTTCAATGTGTAAAAGGGAGATTTTGAAGATTTTATGTATTTTGGAGAGATAAGGGAATATTTTGCAAATCAATTGGTTGAGAGCCAAATTGAGCAAATTCTTTGTATAAAAAGGGGGCTTGAGGTGAGGATTGATTCAAGTTTTCTTTCAGGTGGAAGTCTTGACGCTGAGGCAACACGGAAGAGAGGGGTCTTGTTGAAGAATTTTCAAGCCATTATTGAATGTCGGAGCCCTGTTATGCTGCCGAACTGATGGTCTTGGTGCATCAATTGTAATCGATTTTGGAGTTAATCGGATCGGTCTCCCTATTGGAGTGGACCCGGAGACGTAGTCACTTTCGTGACGAACTCCGTTATCAAGCGTTGTTTGCACTTCTCTTCTCTCTCTTTCTGTCTCTCATTTCTTTTCATTCTGTTATAATCACCTTTGTTATTACGTTTCTCTTATGTTATTATTTCCTTTTGCTAATTTTATGCACTAACTTGAAATAAACATTGTAAAGCATTGTGTGCTTAAAACATTTAAACTGCAATCTACCTAGATCCTATACGTATCATTAGTCACCATAGGTGTCTTTGAGTTTTCCACATTGGAAGAAGTCAGAATATCCTAAAATCCTAGAGGATCAGAAACATTCATGTTCTCAATACTTACTTTTTCCTTTGACAATAATTCTTCTAGAATTACCTTAGTTTCACTGATAATAGCATCAATATCATCAACCATGAGTTTATTTACTGTTGACTTGCTTCTGAATTCCTTTTTATCTTTTAAAGAAATAAATCCATTTCTTCAATTGTCATTTTTGGGCACAAATTGGCAAGAAATATTTTCCTCATATTTTCTCCTTTATTTTGGCATTCTCTCTCCTAGATTCTAAAGCATTATACAGGCTTGTAGGCAAGCTAGACATGATTTCAACAAGATTTTTATTGAAAACATTCAAGTGATTTATTGTATCTTCTTCAAGAATTTTCTCATCGGATTCATCAAAAGTCTCATATAGGTCATAGAGTGGCATGATATTTCCATCTTTTATTGTTGCATTTTCAACTTCCTCAACAGACATGTTGGGCTTATCAACTTTGGCCTTCTTCTTTGCTTCTTCACCTTTTCTAGAAGTTTTTCTCTTGTTTAGTTTGACAACATGAGTCCTAGTAGCCTTGATCTCTCTTACTACTTCTTCTAAGTTAGTTTCTTCATCTTCATCTATAGATACAACTTTGTAATTTATTGAGCTTTTATTCTTCTTCCCTCTTTCAAAGGCTTCGACTTGATTTGATTGTGTTGCAGGGGAACTTAGACTGGTAGTTCTAGTGTTAGTAGAAGATGTTCCTAGACCAACAGATTCAACCTTTTCTTTCTTCTTAGCTACTTCAACTTCATTTCTTTTCCTTATTATTTCTTTCATTTTTTCCATAGGAAGACCCATACTCTCTACAAAAGCTTTTGTCTCTTTTCTTACCTTTCTGATTGACATGGGCTTTCACAAATTTGAATGAACTTGTAATATTTTCTTTGAATATGTGCCAAACCTTTCTTCACCTTGATCTAGTGGCTAATTTAGCAAATTTTTTGCATACATCCTAAAAAAAGAATCATTTACTTCATATCCCATAGGCATGATCCAAATTGTTATAGGATCAACAACTTCAATATGACACTAGTCAATGTCAATCATGAAGCATATAGTGTCTTTATACTATTCCACTATTGCAGTAGGAATTATCTCTCTAGAGTGCATCAAATTTTGGAAATTTTTAAAATGCCCCAACAAGATTGTGTTGTAGGTTTTTTGATCACCAAGTCCACATAACGTATCCTAGATCTGAATAGCTACTGACATTTCATTACACCATTGAACTTTACTAAATCCTAGTATGTCACTCGAGAAGTAGAAATATAGATAGATTAATAGGTTACCGAATTTAAATACATTCTTCTTGTCCTTTTTTTTTCTCAGATTCTCCAATATTTGACCTTTGAGCAACTCACATAGATCATAATTTGCATTATGTTTGATCCTTTCAATGTTGTATAGATGGTTTTGTGGGATACAAAATTCTCCCAGATTGAGTGGTAAATCTTGTAGCCTATAACCATAGATACAAAATTTACATCAACTTTAGAAATATCATCTATTGTCATTTCCCTTTTGTCCCAATGCAAGCTAGTCGCTTTAGTAACCTCATCATTCTTCCCCAACTTCAAACCTTGAAGTCTAATAGTGGAATTTAAGCCTATAACTTTACAAATAGCTTCCTTGGTGATTTTGAATGTCACATCTAACCACATGAATTCATCATGGAAATGACTTAGTATATATCGAACCCACCATCTTCTTCAAATATAAGGAATTTTGTGTATTGTGCAAATTTCTTATCTTCTAGGGTTTTGAATTCTAGTTTCATAGTATAATCTTCTTGAACTATCTGATGAAAATACAATTCCAATAATTGTGAACTACCCAAATCTTCAATATTTGTGTGCACATATGCCCTAATATCTTCAATATGTAAAAATTTGTATGGCACTGATGAAAAGGCACCTAATGGTTATGTATCTATGGATTTAGATAGATTCTATTTGAATTTTGGATGCAACCTATCCTTAACTTCAACTATAAAAGGTGTAGACATAATTGTGAGCACACAAATTTACAAGTTTTGTAATAAATACTTGTTAGAGACAAAATATAATTTGATTGCAGATTCTCCTCTATGCTTGAATATCTTCTCAATTTTGCAATGATCACCTTAGAGCTCTCCTTGAAACTTCTTTCCTTCAAATACAATATGAAAAATAAGTGTGGAAGCCATTCTTTTATTGTCCTTGAACCTAACTCTTTATTTTTTGCAATATATGCCCTTGCCCTAACTCAACCGATTTACTATCATTTATATTTCGAGATAGATAATACTTATGAGGACCTCCAATATTCTTCACTAATGTTGTAGATTCATTTCACAATGTTTGAGAAGTATCAAATTTCTTATTGGACTCATCTGAATTCCAATACCAATCATTTGTAGGGGGGTTTAGGGGTTTTCCTTAACAACTCCCCCTATGTTGAAGACCTAAAATTAATTTCCTGAGGTATTACTAGAAGTAGCTTCTGGTGTGGATCCATTTCCTTCTACAAAGGGATTCTTCTTCACCCATTTCTTTTGCATTTGCTTCTTGATCTCATTAGTAGTGACTTTCCCTTTTCCTTTAATATCCAATTGCATGTTCTATTTTATCGGACCTCTTCTGTAACAACAAAATCTAGCAGTGTGACCAAATTTATTGCAGCAATAGCACACAATGCTTCTCTATCCAAGCCAATTGTTCCACTAACTTTGTCTTGATTTGCATTGGTTAGCAATATGTCCAAATCTATTTCATGCATATAATCTGACTTCTCTATGAAAATTTTCTGTCACAATTTTGCATTCACTTGACTTATTACCATACTTATAACAATTAAAACACTGACCTGAGAATGATGGTCCACTTGTATTCACTCTACTCCTACATTGGGAAGCCAAATGAACAATTTTTTTGTAGGCATAATAATAGCCATTAAATCTTTTAGCATTAGGTTGTCTTATCAGATTTCTTCTGGGTCTATTCATCTAATTTCGTTGTCTAAATTTTCCTTGATCAAAATTCCTTTTTCCAGAGCTCCTTTGTCTAGATCTAGAGCTTTCTCCTTCTTCATATCCAAGACCTCATTGGTCACCATCAGTCCTCTATCCCTTGATTATTTTGTCAATTTTTTTTTAGCTTGCTTTGAATTTTTCCTTATACTCATTTGCAGTAGCAAGTTCATTTATGAGATCATCAAGCTGCTTTTCAAGCTCCCTTCAATGTTCATATTGCTCCAATTCATTATATAGTTGGTTGCATTGTTCTGAATTTTCTTTCAAATATTGTGCAATATTTTCTTCATTCTTCTTCCTATCCTCAATCTCCTTGGTCATTCTTATCATGATAGATTTCGTCTCATGCTTCAAGGAAACACTCTCTTGGGAAAAAAATTCACATTCTTCTATTTTGTCTTTCAAAGCTTGATCAAGTTGTTCATCTTCCATTATTTTTCTCTTTTGTTTGAGTTGACCACATAATTCATGTATTTTCTCACTTGATTCATTGATCTTTTCCTTCAATGAATGGATGAATTTTTCTACATTCTCAAGATTTTCTTGCAGTTCTTGAATCCCATATTTTTACTGGTCAAGATCATCCTAGGCCACCATAAGCTGTTAAATACTTCTTGTTTCCATTAAGAACACTTTCCAAGATCGATGCAAGCTCTTAGAATTATTTCAAGGAACTAGATCTAGTAATAATTGTTAGAAACAAGCTACACTGAGTTGGGGGGGTGAATCAGTGTTCTACAAAAATTAACTTTATTATTCTAACCTTTAATCCACTTAGATCATTTAATCAAAAGTAATATGCAGAAATAGAAAACAAGAAACCACACAACCATAACACAAGTATTTTAATGTGGAAACCCTATTAGGGGAAAAACCATGGTGGATGGCCAATGCACAATAAGTTCTAAGTATACCCAAAAGAAATATTACAAAATGGGAATGCACTTGCATTCAGGTTCACTACCTAGAGCTCACTGCTCAAAAGGATAGGTTCACTTCCTTACAATGATTTGGATTATATCCAAAAAGAAAATTAACTAAATGGATATCATCTACTAATTCTTAATTATAGTTCTGGTTAAGCTCTAATGATGAACTTTTTTCCTTTTGAATGGTATCAAACTTCTGCTCTGCTTTGCTTAAGTTCACACACAAAATATTTGTGCGCAAGTCAAATTATGCATGATATTTCTCAAATACTCCTTCAATTTTCACAACATACACCAATACACCTTTTTTTTATTCCAAAAAATTATGTAATCAATCATCTAAATATATCTGCAACTAAGGGTTTAATCGCTACAAGTTGGCTCAATGAAAGTTAAGAATATTTGCAACTAGTCTACTAAAATCATGAATAATTTAGATGTGTATTCAAACAAGTCAACTAGTCCATGGATAGGACCTATAATTAAACATTTGAACATGAAAAAATCTAGATTATTTCACTTAACACATCCACAATGTGCCACATTCACTAAGTTGGCTACAACAAACAAATAGACAGAAAGTATCCTACAAGACCTCCAAACTCATACTGTAACTAATGCAACACTAAAATAATCAGTAATAAGATAATCCATGTGCTCATAAAGTAATTCTAGGGATCCAGAATGTAAAATGATGATCTAGTGAAGCTGTCTGACTAGACACGTTTTTCCTCAAGTATTTTACCAATGATACAAAGTATTTTACTTTATCTATCACTATAACTAGATATTGAACTATGGACCATGGGGAGTACTTCAATTTCCATCAATGAAAACACTAGAAGCCATATGCCAACACGCTAAAATTCTCATGTTTTTCACATGTGGAAGCATGGTGGGGCATGTTGAAGAAACAGAGGGAATCCTTGTGAAGAGCATTGGGTGAAAATGTGGCACCAACATGTGAAGTTCTTAAAAAGGGGATTGAGGATATTCAAATGTATGGGGCATGGGCTATACTTAGAAAAATACAAACAACCTGAAAGGAGCTCAAAGAAATTTATAACCATAACTTTTGGTGACTACTAGGGGCATTTCTCCTATGGAACAAGGAACCCAAAAATTCTAGTTCAAAGACCAAATCCTTATCCCTTTGGTGATGTAATCAAAGCTTGGAGAGAGTAATTTATAGAGGTAGTCAGTCAGCCATGAATGGCATTGCTATGTCACATAGATTCTTTTGTGGTTCATGCAAATTGATCACTTCCTAGTATGGAAACATCATAGATATATTAGCCATAGACTTGAGTTGGAATACCATTTGCACAATCTAATGAGTGACTAAAGATCTAAAAGGTAGATGCGTTTTCCTACTTCTCCTCAATATTTGTTGTGATCTACTCTACAATGGCCACTAATTCATTAGAAAGAAATGGTGAGGGAAAGCCCGTTTGAGTTACCTGGGAGATTTTTACCCACATGCTATTCATAGTTCAACTAAATTTGGCAGTGCAATCGATAGCATGGAGGATGGTTGCATGGAAGTGGATGAAATCTGTTGTCTTGGAAACTAAATTTTGGTCCCCCATACACATGCTTCCTAAGTCCTCATTTGGAATTGTGTATAGCTTATCTAAAAAAAAATTCACCCAGGAACCTTCTTCATGATGAATTGTTGGTATCGCTCAATCGTTCCATGAAGTTCCGTGCCTAAACTTGTTGTTTCTACCATGAACTAAAGTGTCAGCTGAAGAGTTATCTAGAAGGGCTTGAACTTTTCCTAGTATGAGATATATAGTTGTTGGGCTATTTGAAGGAGTTTCATCTGGGAAATAGGGGGTTGGGGAGTATTCTTCAAAAAGGAAATTTCTACATTCTTTCAATTATGTAATCCTCTTGTCTACAGTGGAGAGTTATTCCTATATGGTTCTCAAAATGGTAAGCCATCTTTCTTCGGTCTGGCTTATGTTTGCTAATTCCCTTTCGAGGGAAAGCTCCACACCCTAGATTTCCTTCTCAAATTGACCCTATCATCCCTATAAATCTATTTCCCTCTACTAAATTCATTTCTCTAATTCAGCGTGTTGATGTTGAAACACCTCATTAGTTTTTTGCATCCCCTCTTTCACCCAAGCCAAATAGTCATGTAATTCTTTTTTTTTTTGCTGCAGCTCAGTGACTAGGTTAGAATATTGAGCTTGGAACTTTGAAAATTCCTCCCAAAGTTTTTCCTTCTCTATCTACATTTGTTGTGACAAGCACATAATTTTTGCATCCTTTTCTTTGTCCTTCACCAGTAGGACTTCAATTCTCTCCTTAATATTTTTGAGCTCTTCTTCCTTCTTCTTCAGCTAGAAACTAGACAAGGAAATTGGTGGTCACCACTCATCATGTCTACTCCATGATCTCAACTTTGTCTTACAATGAAGTTATGCTTAGATCAAGTCCCATAGCATAGATGTTTTAATCCTTGGGATGCATCTCTCCTTGAGGCTTGATGATGGTTGGATGCATGTTGCAAAATGTAGCAATTGTTGGGCCTCATTAAAAAGTGTTTGCACCTTTGGCTCAACCAAAATTTTAGTATCCTTAGCCTTTTGCTTCTAGATCCTGATAGCCCATGCTTGCTTCCTTTTATCACCTTCCAAAAAAAAAATTGTTGGTGACTAAATGAGTTCACCTACGAAGGGTGCACCAGGAGAAAGAACAAAAGGGAATGATAGGGTAGTGGTTTTGGGTGATTTCTTCCTCAAAAGAGAGATTGTTAGTGGAGAGAATGGGGGAATATTATAAGGCTTGGTCTGTGAACCAGTGGGAGGACTCATTAGGTGCAGGGATGGTAGTGGATTCATGGCCATTTCATCTGTTGGGAAAATTGGGTTGGGGCTGATACAATACTAGCAAGAGGGGTATTAATCAAGGTTATGGATTGGGCTCTGACGAATGGTGGAAAAGTTTGCAAAGGAGTAAAGGAAAATTTTCCCACTTGGGAGAACTGAGAGAAACCTCCCATGACCATTGTAGTAGAAGTACAAAGGATGGGTCGACACTTGAAGTGAGGGGCAGTGTGGAGATAGCAAGAGGAACCAAATATTGTGAAGGAAGAAAAGAGGGAGAGAAATATTCTTGTAGTGCAAATGATTGTGATCCCTGGCTTGTTGCAAGCTCTTGTGAACCTTCTTCTGGAGTTGCATCTATGCACTGATTTTTGGTTGGTGGGGAATTTTCCACCTCTATGACCTTTGACGATCATTGTTGGGAAATTTTGGGGTTTTTTCACAACCCATGTGTGTTTCTATGATGATCTCAAATGTGATATATTCATCCGCAAATTCAAAGTAGATGTTTTAGGCTACACCACTACTTGTTTAACTTTTTGCATTAAGGTCATTTGCAGTTCCTTCCCCTTCCCTATATATTTTCTAGCCTCCTCCGTGTCCACATCCTCATAACCACTAGCATCATTATCCTCATGATTTTTCTTCCATAACTTATCAAATATATCATCCAACTCTATGTCTTGATAAGGGGTATCAGGGTGTTGGATCTCTTGTTGCTAAATCCAAAAATTCCTAATCCTTTCCTCACTCTAGTTAAATTTTTTTACCAAATCATTGTGAAGGGTTGTCCCCATTTGGAACTTCTCATTATAATTCACCACAGGGAAGTAGAAATTAAGCCATGGAGGCCTAATATCCTCTGTAAGAATGTGAACCAAGTCTACCAATAGATCATCCTGATCCTTCAGTGGGTTGCCTCATTTTTCCTAGTAAGGTCGATGACTGTGCATTACCTTGGAAAATACATTTAGTAAGTCATTGTTGGGGTTGTATTGCTATTTTTTGCAAATCCATTCTATCCCTAGATGAGCCAGCTTTAGCTTCAAGTAGCTTGTGTGTCTACTTCTTGGCCATCACCACCGACTTGAAATTCAAAGGGCAGAAGAAGAAACCTTTCTTACCCTTTCCTCCACAAAAATTATTGTTGATAATTGACACTTGTTAGAAGATTTCAAGGGCCAACACCTTGCTTGTGATGCATGTCAAAATTTTGAATGATTCCTCATTAAATCCACATATATAAATGGATGTGAAATCCTCTCTCAGAAACAAATCACATTTCAAAGTGAAACTCTACATCCACCCTATCTGGTCAATAGAAAGTCATTAAAGACGACCATCATTGCTCAACTCTTGTAGAATTCAAGTCAAGAAATAATTTTAAAATACATAATAGTCATAATTTGAGGAGAGGATAGTAGTCCATATAGAAAATGACCTTCTTATTCCCTTTTCATCGAACATAGGCAACCTCACATGTTTTTTTGAAGAAGTCAGGGTTCTGATGTAAAAACATAAGAGAAAGGAGACAAGGAAATATAAAATTCTCTTGTTTTCTATGTTCCTTTATTTGGCTCAATATCTCCCCTATGATGACTTCTATTAATTCATACTAGAATAAGGAATGTTTCCTATGCAACTCAAACCCCAGATGTAGTTGAAACTCCTGAACATACCTATCAAAGTTCAGGTCATAAATAAAGGCCATCATCAAGAAGGCACTTGCATGTTAAGAGGGAAATCATTGCACGTTGTTGTAATTTGTGGTGGCTTTGTATGATCTTCTCTAGACCTTTTAGTTTCTTTTTTATAAAAATCTACAGTAAGATTTGGGTATGTGCATGATCATGATGGGAAAAAAAGTGGCAATATGATTAATATTTGTAGGGTAAGTGGCTGATGAATTTTTTTTACCCAAAATTGATGAAATGAAATTTTTTTAAAAGGATATTCTTAGCTTTCCAGGTATGTGCATGATCATCATGGAAAAAATAGGCCTTAAAGGGCAAAAATTCGAGGAAAAATCAGAGTTAAACAACTTGATGTAAAAATTTGAATAAGTTATCTATATTATTTCAAAAATATGTAAGAATATAATCCGTAGCAAATTGAATGTAGTTTCTAAACTACTAGGTTTATTTTAGAAAAAGAAATCTATCTAGTGAAAATTTGAAATTTCAATGCAATAATACTTAAATTTCAAGGAAAAAATAAGTAGGTGTCTTTCTAACCACCCTAACTACAATAAAATGGTAATATTTTTTTATAAGATTTAGATATAAGTAGAGGACTCATGTCCCAATATGATGCATATTTTTTTTTGATTTTTTTCCAAGTAAATAATTAATTATAAATTTTAATTACAAATTTTAAATATAAGAATCTTATATTCTTCACCTTATTGGTCAAAGGAAACTTCGCAGAAATTCAATTTTATTTTTTAATGTATAGTATTCAAGCATAGAATTTGATGCATGTTTTGGGATAAAATATGACACTACTTGAAATATAGATCTTTTTCAATTAGTCTAGCAATCAGAAATTTAGTGCATTGAATGAAAATGAATAATAATTACTTATTAAATTCAAAGTAAAGCATAATTTATATTGTGGAAGCTAAATCTCATAAAAACCCTTTTAGTTTCATCAATTTTTACTGGGTAAAAAAAAAGTAAATCGATACATACCCATCCATATTGCCATTTTTTTTTTGGTCCATCATGATCTACATACCCTCCGCAATATAGTATGCTTCACTTTGAATTTAATAAATAATTATTATTCATTTCTATTTAATTATAGTAAGTCTGATTGTGACTAATTAAAGAAAAACATATAACTTTCCAAATAATATCTTGTTGGTATGTAAGATCTTGATGGGCAAAAAATGGTAATATGATGGGTATGTGTAGGGTATGGTACAAATTTATTTTCGGCTAAAATTGATCAAATGAAAAGGGTTTTAAAGAGATTCTGTTTCTACCAATATAAGTATGCTTTACTTTGAATTTAATAAATTATTATTATTCATTTTCTATTTGAATTACGACTAAAGTCCTGATTGATAAGTTGATTGAAAAACATATATAGCTTTCAAGCGGTATCACATTTTTTTAATTTGAAACATGCATCACATTCTATGTTTCACATACTATAGGATTAAAAAATGAATTTGGAGTTTTGTCCAAGTTAAGGTGGTCGGGACATAGGAGTTTTTATATTTTTAAAAGTTGTAATAAAAATTCATAGTGGTATCTCTTGAGAAAAAATTACAAAAATATGTGTCACATTCAAACGCAGGTTCTCTACTTATATCTAAAATATTATAAAAAATATTATCATTTTATTGTGGTTAGGGTGGTTAGATGAGCCACCTACTTCATATTTTTTCAGCAGAAATTGATACTATTGCATTGAAATTTCAAATTTTTCACCAAATAGATTTAAAAAATAAAAAAAAATCTAGTAGTTTAGAAACTAAATTTGATTTGCTGTAGATTCTATTCTTACATACTTTTGAGATAATATAGATAACTTATTCAATTTTTATGTCAAGTTGCCTAACTTTTAATTTTTTGATATTTTTGCCACTTAAGGGCCTATGTTTTCCATGATGATCCTGCACATACTCATTTTTTGAATCCAAAACATGTGTCACATTCTATGTTTCGCATACTATAGGGTTAAAAAAAGAAAAAAAAAAGTCATGAATTTTTGACCAAGTTAAGGTTGTCAGACATACAAGTTTTTATATTTTTTAAAAGTTGTAAGAAAAAGTTTATAATTCATTATTTACTTTGAAAAAAATTACAAAAAAATATGCATCACATCTAAAAATGAGTCCTCTAGTTATGTCTAAAATCTTATAAAAAGATATTATCATTAAATTATTATGGTTAGGGTGGTTAGACAGACACTTCTTATTTTTTCCCTGAAATTTAAGTACTACTACATTGAAATTTCAAATTTTCACCAAATAGATTTTTTTTCTTTCTAAATAAACCTAGTATTTTAGAAAATACATTCAATTTTCTATAGATTCCATTTTCACATATTTTTGAAATAATATAGATAACTTTTTCAAACTTTTACGTCTAGTTGCCTAACTCTGATTTTTCTAAATTTTTTCCAATTAAGGGTTTGTTTTTTCCATGATGATCCTTCGTATACCCATGTCTACCCCTCTAATATTTGTCTCCTTTTTTTTGGAGTGAATGACTTCATCTTTTCCACTTTATTATTTTTTACAAGGATGCATAACATGCTCTAGATACCTTCTACACTCATGTTAATTCTCTGCTCCAATCCCTCAATGGTGATGGTATCTGGGTTAAAATGCTAAATTCCCTTGTTGACTACTTCTGATCAATAATGCACTAAAGGGACCATATACTATGGAAGCCCATTGAACCATTTCTTGTACGTCGAAGAATCCGGGTCATTATTCTTCTTCATTCTATTATAGGCCACCTCCCTAAGAGTTTAAGGGTTCTTTCCATGGACATGATCATGAAAGTTATCCCATTCTTCCTTTATTTATATTTGGTCCCTATGAGAACTTTTTCTTTTCAGTGGCCTGCATGTGAATCCACTATAGCTTCTCTAATATCCCAAATGAAGCATAAGAGGTATCACCCAAAGTATTGGCCATGGGTGTCACATGCATGGCATCAAACAAGCTTTGTGTTGGCTCTCCTTATGCTTTTGTCTACGAATTTTGGGCCATTTTCCTTATGTTATATATTTATGTGATAATCAAACTTGTTGCGATTCACTGGTGTTCCTTATAAATTATTCACTTGAAACTCTTTGCATTGGATAGCATACTCAAGAAGCTTT
>VDFB02166560.1:0-21345 GCA_007258455.2 Sequoia sempervirens | reverse complement strand
CTCAAGTTGTTGTGATCAATTTTAACCTCAAATCAACCACCCACCAAGTATTTCCTAAATTTTACCAATGCATGTATGATAGCTAATATTTCCTTATCATAGATGGAGAACTTCCTTTCCACCTCTATGAGTTTTTGACTCTTGAAATAAATTGGGTGCTTGTTTTGTATGAGCACAACTCTAATTCCTTCTCCTAATGCATAATATTCCAATGTGAAAGGAAGGGTGAGATTTGAAATTTCTAACACAATACATGAGCTCATTACCATGTTTATCTATTAAATGTGCATTGTGCACCCTTAGTCCACAAGAAATCTCCCTTCTTTGTTAGGTCAATTAAGGGTGTGACTAGTTGGGAGAAACCCTTAACAAAACACATATTGTAGTTGCAAAGGCTAAATAATCCTTGTAGTTGTGTCAAGGTCCTTCGAGAAGGAAAATCCTGACTTGCTTTGATATTCCCTATGTCCACTTGCACTTGATGATGTGACCTAGATACAAGATCTTTATCATAGAAAACTCACACTTTGAATCCTTAAAAAATAACATTTGCATTTCCAAATGTTCCAACACTTCATCAATGTGCAATATGTGCTCCTCCCACCTCTTTCTATAGATCAAAATGTCGTCAAAGAAAAAAGGATGAAATTTCTTAGTTTCTTGAGGAAAATATGATTCATGCATGACTAGGAGGTTGTTTGAGTGTTTGTAAAATCAAGCAACATGACTAATAACTCATAGTGCTCATACTTATGTTAAAAAGTTGTCTTGTGAATATCCTCCTCTCAGACTCTAATATGATGGTAGCCAAAGCTAAGATTTATTTTTGACAAATATATCTCTTCATGAAGCTCATCTATCAGTTCATCAATGTTGGGAATAAGATATCATTTTTTGATAGTTTTCTTGTTTAGTTCCCTATAGTTGACACACATACACATTATGTCATGTTTCTTCTTCACCACAACTATAGAGGAAGCAAAGGGACTAGAGTTGGGTCTAATGTGTCCCATTTCTAGTAATTTTTTAATTGTCTTTTTTATTTCCTCATGTCTCATTGTTTGGTAGTAGGGAGTAGTGAAGGGCACACAATCTACTATGAGAGAGGAGGGGTGAAACAGTGGATCAAATCTATTTTAAAACTCTTTACTTCAACATATATATATATATTCAATCATGAAACTTGAATCAAAACATCTACTGATAATCAAGCAACAACATGATAAGCACACATTCACACATGATAACACTAGATATACGTGGAAACCTAAGATGGAAAAAAACACAGTGAGAATAGCTGCTTGGAATTACTGTCCAAATCCAACCTCACAAAGAAGGAATATAATAAGGGAATTTGCAATATGAAGTAGGCACCAACCTACTGGAGACACCAATATCCAATACAAAGATATGAACACCAACTCAATAAGTAGAACACCAATCCTACTAGATTACAAAGATAAAGCTTGCAGAACTTCAATGTTGATTACACAACTTACACAAGATCTAAACATGCTTCAAAAACTCTCCTACACTCCCTATGATCTTCTAATTATGGCACACAATGATTGAGATGTAACTCACATTGAATAACCTTGAGATGTAACTCGCATTGAATAACACTAGTCTCACCCTTGCTCACTCTATTCTTACTTTTGCGTACTTTTCATACTTATCATGTGGAGTGAGATTAGAATTATATACAAGATATTACATTAACTTCAATTCATGTCGGTTAGGGATCCACAATTAACCAAGACGATATAAGGTGGACCTAAATTTAAATTACATGAAACATGTAACAAGTCAATCCTAAATTAAATTTGTTTCCACCAAAAGAATATGATGACGTGCACTTTCACAAGAACCTTAGCCTAGACCTATATTATCATCCCACGCTATCTCTAGATGACACACACTACTAGCCATTGTCACACAATTCCAAAACATCAACTAGTTAACTAATAAGCAAAGTGACCCTTCTGTCACTTCAAAAAATTTGCATGTTGAACATAACTTTTGGAAACTTTGGAATATGATAGAACATGTGTAGACATACTCTCCATTCAAACTTCACACTAACTCATTTGACTGCAAAATCCGACGAAAATTTTGAACGAAAGATGTATAATTAGATGTATTGTCGGGTACTTGTGATATTTAATGTGTAATTTTCAATTTTTTTAAATTTTATCCCCGACGTTCGTCAAAATTTTGACGAACCTGAGTTTTCATCAAAATTTCAATGAAGATTTTTCATCGAAATTTCGACAAACATGCAAAATCAAATTGTGGCCGACATAAATAAAAGTGAGTTTGACTATTTATTGCGACAGTGTTTTGCTATTATCGCCAGGTTGAGGGTAGTCATTGTCTTTTTCCAGAATTCATTTATGAAGTCAGATTTGTACTTCTAGGTTTGAAAATCATATTTTAAAGCAACATTTCATTAGATTTCATTTTTAGACTTGTGCATTTTCAGAATTTCATTTCCAGATTTTGTTGTGCAAGTTCAATATTCTAATTTTAGGAGTCTAGAAATTGGAAATCATAGTAAAATCAAAATTTAATAAGTTCTGGAATTAACATTTTAAAGTATTTTTTGGGGTCATTAACTTTAGACTATCTTCTCTTTTGCAGGGGTGGTTGCATGCCAAATTTTTTTGGTGTAAAATATCATAATTATTAGATTTTGTTACCTATCTATGATTAAAATTTATTGGAGTGTGAGTTTGATATTTTTTGAAGATCTAAATATTCAAGCTTGGTAAAGAAAAATCATGTCAAGTAATATTAGTTCAGAACAAAATGAAGAGACACTTGATAGATTGTGGGCTAGATTGAAAAAAAAGAGTGATGGGAAATGTTATTGTCCTTGCAATAATTGCAAGGGCTTAAAGACGAGAAGACTTTTAATCACAATGACTAAGAAACATTGTAAATGACATGGCCATGTTGAAGGGGGCATGATTATCGTCTATTGGTAAGTTGTTCATTATGTGTGTTTATATTTATTGAATTTGTAAATGTTTATATCGTTTTAAAATTTTATATATATATATATATATAATCACTTGATCATGATCATGGTTTATTTGTGTCTATCATTATTATAAAGGTGGGGCGCCCTAGGGAACATGATATGGATTATCACGGCTCGGAGAATGTGGTTTTGCAAACGAAGGAATATGGAACTATGAATGTCGAAGATGAAGTTAATGATCCTATAGAAGATGATAAATGCGAAAAACCTGAGTTGAAAATGATGGAGTACAAATACATTGATGTGGCGCATTTAGTGGCTGGCCCGATCATGATGTCCGAGATGACTTTGATGATGTTCATGATTTACCTATACTTGAGAAGGCATACGAGCCCCTTTATGAAGGCTCTCAAACAACTCTTCTCTCTGTTGTATTGTTGCTATTGAACTTGAAGGTTATGAATGGTTTATCAAACATAGCAATCTCACGGATGTTAAGGTATGTCATATATGTCATCTTTTTTCATCTATTCTAATTGTTGTTAGTTCATCACTAGTAAATAAAGGATGAAATGTGTACCATTAATAATGCTATATTAACAAATTATTTTTGTTGTAGATTGATTGGTGAATTTTGTTACCACCATCAAATATTTTTACCTCGCTCATACCAAGATTTATCACGGCATTATGAAGAAGATGTGGAATGGGTATTATAAAGCGATAGATGCATGTCAATGATCATATTATATATCATAAACAACATGAATTTACCTTGGGAATGCCCAAAAATGTCATATTAGTAGATATCAAAGCGGATCAAGTAACAAAAGATTAAATGCAAAGTTCTTCATTATATTCCCATTATTCCATGTATGCAACGATTATTTAGGTGCGAAAGCTTAGCACAATTTATGGATTACCATGCACGAAATAGAAGTAGAGATGACATTATTCGAATGTCTGCGGATGGTTCTACTTTTAGGGACATGGAAGAAAAATGGCCACCTTTAAAGAAGAACACCAAGTAATCAGGAGACTTTTCGTTAGTATTGACGGTGTCAATCATTTGGAGAAATGAGATCATTTACTTCCGGTGTGGCTTTTTGTTATCCTTGATAACATTCCTCCATGGATGTCAATAAAGAGGGAGCACATAATGTTGGCAATGATTGTTTCAGGTATTTGTTTACATCAATTTTTTTAACGTAGTAGCATCTCATTTGTCTTATTTGTTGCATAATGACTTTTATTTATTTATTTAATAGTCATGTACATTAATTTATATATATTGCAGTAAAATGGTTATAATAATTATGTAATGTTTGTGTTCATTCAACTAGGTAAGTACCAAGTTAAAAATATGAATGTATATATCAAGTCTCTTATCGACGAGTTACTAAAGTTATGGAATGGTGTCACTATGTATTATGTTTCTAGACCAATGGGACAAAGACAATATCAATTCCATGCAATGTTTGTATGGACAATTCATGATGCCCGGGCTAACACATTTTTGTGGTATGTTATAACGTTCGACTGCACTTTAACAATATTTAATTTTATGAAGTAGATATTATGCATGTTTTTTTAAATAATCTATTCATTATATATAATTATAAAAAATTGGCATATTTAATCCAATTATATATGATGATCTTGTAGTCTTGAAACGAAGGGAAAATTCATGTAATTGTGGTCAAAGATGAAATCTTGTCATTCAACAGTTTAGGAAAAGGTGTTTGATAAGTAGGTACTTCATCACATAAATCATAAGTATTGAACCTTGAAAAACATCTTCGATGGGAAGAGCTACATCAAAACCACAAAGAATGACTCCTCGCCTATGGAAGTTGGAATATAATAAAATTAATCGTCAAGGTTATACATCGGATCAAATTGTTTATCTATCATATATGATATGTTTGGAATTTATATTTTTATATTGTGTTGTGTTACTCATGTTGTAATTGACAATGATTGTCATTGTTAATTTGTTTAACTTATATGCTTCATGAAGGTCGTCAAAGCATTAATTGTCGGCTTCCACAAGGAATGAAAAGTTATCTCAGACAATTTAGTAGGTTACTTTTTTTCTTGTGGTAGTAATTGTGCGTTTGTTTGATACAATGCATGTCGAAGAATATAATAAATGTTATAGAAAAATATTGGATGGAAGGCGACAAAGAAAAAATGTCCAAATTTGGTGACATTGAGAAGCCAATCATGCAATGAAAATGTCATTTCAATTAAATGGTTATGTAGACCAAATTAGTATAAGTGTCCCTCTTGGTTGTGCTTGAACTGACAAAACAATCTTTATAAAAGAAGTCCGCGAAAATTTGATTTCCCTTAGAGTTTGTTCGCGAACATAAAACAATATCATAACAAAGAAAGGTGAATTTGGTGGGGGATGAAAGCATGATTGTCATGCCTTCATTAGGTAATTATTCTAGTATATTATATATGTTGTATGCTACATGTACCAGTTATTATTATGTTTACTACTTTTGGAAAATTAAAGAAAAGATCATTTTATAATTATTGCAGTACGTTCTACCTCTATCTCTCCCAGACAACTTCGACGACAATGTCAAGCAAGTTATATATGATCTTGGAAAATACATGAGATAAGTAGCGATATTTGTTCAATTCGTTGTATAGATCTTATAATTTCCATTTGTTTTACTTGTTATGTAATATACTGTATTTTTTTTTAAATCTTGTTAATATATTTGCACCTTGAATCCCTTGTAGATGGTTGTCATCTAAAGAAATCCATAAATAAGATATAAATTATTGGAAGAGAAAAATTCCTGCGTCTAATGTGTGAAATGCAAAGTCTACCTTGACATTTTTCAATGCAAGAACAACCTCATACACACCCGAGTTGAGGAGGTTGGTGTGGACCACCACCTGAGTCAATGTGGACATGGTTGAAGGCACTTGAAATTTTGCCAGAGGCTTTGGTTAGACAAAGAGCACATCTGAGGGTTCTATGGTGGAGGGATATATGGTATACTTACTAGAATATGGTGTACATTCTTGAATATCTTCTACTGAAGTTCTGACCAAAGATCCGTATGGGTGCATTTGGGATCCCAACTCCATTAACAAATTGAAGGAGTCTTGATGGGGAAAGGTAGATTGAGGAAAGTGAGGAAGGTAATTATAAGATGGTCATGGAGATTAATTAGAATACATTTTACATTTGGTTTTATGTATATTGTACTTATTTGAATTATTAATCTTCGTATACATAAATTATAAATTAAAGGTTGTATCTCATGGTAATTAACTAATTATATGGATTTGTGAATTTCATTTTTTTTGATACAGTTGGTCGAGAGTGGGATGCACTACATTTGTACGTTGCAAAAAATCTTGATTGGATGACAGTATGGATTGAACGATGTCAACAATTTGGTTGTGCATTAACATGGGAAGGTGTGGCTTCATTGGTTAAAGAAGCTCATCGTAATGGAGATTCCAATGTTACACCAAGGGAAATTGATTTAGCATATGGTTTAAGAGATAAACAGGTATGTATAAATATATTAATCACCCATATTATTTAATTATTTTCAATTATATTGATGTATATATATGTTGAGATTTTTTTCTTTGCATACATTCGGCCAAAAATAAATATGTTTATCAACTGACAATATTGCAATAATTTTTACATGTTTGAAATATTGCAAGTGAAACACCACAAGGCTATGTGGTGCAATGGTTGTAAATTTTGAATCAAAAAGTTGGATGACATGAAAAAAACTTGTGATTCTAGAATAATTGTAGTCTTTCAGGTGACTAATGTTTCATTTAGAAGCGAAATACACCCAGATGTCTCAGAAAATCGATACTATGGGATTTGGATGATATACTTGAGTGTGACTTTAAGTCTTTCAAATTAGTTTTGTTCGTCGTCCTATGGTACAGGCTATAATTGAATGAAAATGATCCCGAGAGAACTATTATTGAACATGATAATGGATTTACCATGGTTAATACAAGGTCGATTGAGCGAGCTGGAAATGAGCCCTATGTTCTTCCAAGCTAATGTGAGCAGGTATTTTACTCAGAGGTTCCAGGTAAACCAGGTTGGTCATTTGTTGTTAGACACGATCCAAGAGGAAGGTCGGTAAAGTATAATGTGGTAGAAGAAGAAGATACCGAAGAACTAGAAGATGATGTAGATGATGATCAGGATCAACAGTTAGTTGATGATGTGTCTGACGAAGATGTCGAAGAGGAGGAACTAGATCATGATGATGTAGGACTTAATGTTCATGAAGATGATATCCATGTGGATTATGACATTATTGAAACTAATATCAATGACGATGATGATGATATGACCAATCCTTACAATGTTGAATCTGGATCGGATGATACAGACAAAGAGTTGGATAAAGAAGAAGATCAATGATATTGAAATGTATGAGTTATGCGATTATATTATCTATTTGATATTGATTTCTTGATAGAATTATATTTGACTTATGTGGTTACATAATTAATTCATGATGTTTTTAATTTTTATGTCATTACATAATTAATTCATGATGTACTTTTTAATGTTTAATTTTAATTCATGATGTTGCAACTATTGTAGCTCTCTTAGAAATTTCCATATGACCATAATGAATAGTGTTTTGGGAAATTTCATGAAAGATGACGCATTGATCGTACTAGTGAAATAATTGCAAAGTCATTTAGATTTTTTAGACCAATCACCCTTCGCAGTGTCATTTTAGGATCATCTCCAATTTGATTACTAGGACACATAAGGTATGATTTGATTGGCTTATCTTGGAGGAACATTGTGGCTTTGTGTAATGTGAGAAAATTTTGGATGGGGTAGTGGTACAGGAGCACCTACACCTCATCTTCTATGCTTAATCATGTGATGATAATTAGGGAGGTCAATAGGTTGGTTTAGGCATTTCAAGAATGTTTTATTGTGAATAAGGTCACTCAAGACCATTAGTCATGTTCTAGGTGAAGTTTTGAGTTATGAGTTTGAGTCTTGCACTAAAGAGTTTTGTAGCCTTTTTAAGGAAAATTGGAGAATTTACATGTAAAAGGGTGCAAGGTTAGTGTCATGTCAATAATAAGGCTATTATCAAGCCACTAGCATGGTCTTAGAGGTGTCCTAGGATTTTCAATACATTTGAAAGGTCAAAAAATTAAAACATTTCAATAGTGATGTTAACAACCTTGAAATTAGTGTGTTTTATGTTTCATGTGATCATAAAATAGTGATGTTAAATAGGGATTTGAATTTCCAAGTTGCAGATTGCAGAAGTGGCATATACTTGTTTTAAAGCTAAATTTCCAATATTTGATAAGGTCAGCATATCACTCCTATTTTGTTATTTTCATGATTATTTTGTTTTGTTATTTGTTTGCATTCATTCATCATATAAGAAACAATCTTGTAATAACTAGCTTATCTGGTATGCTTATTGGATTTTTCAATATTTATATTGCGTGATGCAGGTTGAGGTCAATGGTGATAATGCAACTCCTATCTATAAGTTCTTGAAATCAAGCAAAGGTGCCCTTTTGGGTGACAATATTAAGTGGAACTTCACCAAGTTTTTGGTGGGAAAAGATGGAAATGTGGTTGATTGATATGCTCCAACTACTTCTCCACTGAATATTGAAGTACTTGACAATCCCTCTTTTGTAGTTTCATATCGTATACATCCTTTCTCACAATGATTAATTGTTTGGGATTCTGTTGCATGTCAATCACAATACTAGCAATAACTTATTTCTAAACAGTGAATGTTTGATGTGGTAATAAGATACATGCCTTAGGACATACACTAATATTTTTGTTTTATGTTTGCAGAAAGATATCAAGAAGATCCTAGGAACTGCTTGATTCTTCAGAAGAAAAAACATTACAACATTTCTACAGTGCCCACATAGTGCTAAGGAATAAGAAGAAGAAATCAATTTAGATGTGATTCTGGTTACAGAACAGGGTTGTAGCAGAAAATGTTGCTAGGAATTTCCAAGTTGTAACTGATTAAAATTTACTTTGTAGTGCTATGAAGCTCATTTCTTTCACATGGTTTAAACCATACCATAAATAAGGGTTGTATTTCCAATCCAATTCAATAGAAGAATAATTTGATCTCTTAAGGATCTTATGCAATTTTGTTTGGCTATTTTTCTCAATTGGAAAAAGATGTTTATCATGCTTTGAACATTAATAATTTGCAAGATTCCCATGGATTCTTCTCAGTATATTGTGTACTTGTCATTTTTTTTGTCAAACAAGACATGATGCAAGATGCCTTAGTTTTCTTTACACCATAAGTTCCTTACATACATGATTAAATTTTGAGAGCTTAATAGGGATTTAAACCTAGGTGGGTCTACATTTGCGAATTGAGCAGACTTAAGTGATGTGATTTTGTTTACAACAATTTATTCACAATGGCAATCTTACAGTGAGCAGCTATAATCCTAATAAAGTGTATGTGTAATATTAGAATATGTTCAATTAACAGATGTAAAAAATAAATGGATAAGCTAAAAGATGAAATGCGTGAGACCAGTGCCTTGTTGGGTGTATGGAGTCTAATGAAGATCTAGAAAAGTGTAATCTATGCTGGAAATAATTCAAACTGTTTGGCACATAGATGTAGTTTATAACTTGTATAAACGTGCAAGTAAATGACTGAAAAACTCTACTTGAGATAGAATGACAATCCTAGTTATGTGATTCTTCTTATTGATCCAATTAATACTCTTCAGTTACTGTGATTGACTAGAAGGGTTTAATCTTTACTTGAAAGAACCAAATAATCACATCACACAAATACAACAAATGTGTATCGGTAAACTGAATACATGCTTGATATATCAATTTAAACAACGGAAAAGCATCAAAATGCAAACAACCAGATAACTGTATAATTCCACAAACAGCTGATACCAAGATTAAGCCACAAGTTCAAACATCTTCATTAACTTCATCAAAATTCATACATGCATCTTAGTCTTTTAAAGGAAAGTTTCATTGCAAACTATCTACTATATCTTTCTCTTATCTGCCTATATCTGTTTTACATTATGAAATAGATATAAATATATCAAAATTGTGAAAGGATGTGTCCTTTCAAAAAATTCTTTTGCTTAACAACAATAACAAACTAGAAATTATGTTGTATTAAGCCATAAATGGATGTTTGACAGATAATCTAGGTAATCTTGCTCTTCGTTTGTATCAACATCCTCTAGCACATTCCTTATGGCTATCTCCATTTCGATCATCTTCTCATTTTGTTCGCATGCCTTTTCCATTGTTAAATCATTTCCTGTGGCTGTCTCCAGAATTGTTTGCATCATCATCTCACATTCCTTTATCCATCTATCTTTTCCCTTTAGTTCCCCTCCATCTTCTAACAGCATTGGTACTCCCTTTTTTGTGACATTGATCATCCCGTGCTCATCACCTTGCAATTCTTCATGGAAGTCTTTATGTTTTTTAATAAAATGGTTGGTAGTATCAATAGTTATGTTATCAGGAGCATCCCTTTGGTTTATTTCCTAGAAATTCTCTTGGATCCTGCCATCTATCATCTTATGTTCGTGTACTGTAGTAAAATTGTTTGAATGTGTTCCCCAGAGCTTACTCAACCAAGTCATTAAATTGGTTTGCCTCTTCCTTATTATTGCAGTGAGTGCATCACATTTACCTTGTGAGTACGCATTTCATTCTTCCCACTGGTCTCTTTCCTGGGAGCTTTCACCGTGAGTCAATTGCTTTGTGAATCCTAGTATGATTCCCATCATGTCCTTCAAGCGATCATTTTCTCTGAGTAGTCTCTCGTTATTCATCTTATACATTTCTTTTTCCTTGATTAGCATCTGGATTTGGGCTTTATTTAATTTGGCCACATTAATGCCAATTTTTGTTGTAGCTATTGGATCAACCTCACCAACTTTTAACATCATTACATGTCCAAAATCCTTTTTAGTATTGATTACAACATATTTCTTGTGTGGAGGATACAAGGCCCATATCATAAGTGATCCCTCATCTAGGTTATAATTAGATCCTGCATAAATCTTTGTTACCCCCTCAGGAGTGAGTTTATGTGTGGCATTACTATTCTTCAGAAAACTATCAAAAACCAAAGAAGAGTTCAAATCCAACCCGAGAAATATCATGACACTTGCATCTTCTAATAATTTCCTTCCTTTCTCAGGGGTCATGCTCTTCATTTCTTCTTCCACACTTGATTTTAAGTTATTCAGCAGTTGTTCCTCATTACTTGGTGTAATATTCTCCACTGATTCCCTTATTGATTTTCCTTTTAATTTGTACAAAAAGGTTTTAAATTCTGAGGTTTTAATGAATTCATCATCAGCCACAAATGATTTATATGCTATCTACCTTGTGTCAGTATATGCACTCTCTTCAACATCCGGTTCCCTGGGAACATACTTGTAGTCTTGAGTTCTCAATCTAGAAATTTTATCAATTGTACTACTAGGCCTACCATCACCAGATGCCTCTTCATTAGAAGATAATAGTTGTGTATCTTGCAATCCCCTGTTATACTCATCAACAACTTTTTTTGCTTCCTCTTCTTCCAAATTCTTGATCAAGTCATCATACAGATAGGGTATGTGATTGTATCCTCCCAAGTTCATTTTATTTTTGGAAAAATCAATATACCCTTTTGGATCAAATCCTTTTCACGGTGGACCCTTCTTCATGTTGTATTGCAGCAATTTGTTGAGAACCATATCATATCCATCCCTTGCTAATACAGTGAAATCACTGAAGCATAATGTACTAGGCATAAATTCTTGCTTTCTGAAAGAACTCATATTCATAACATCTAAATAGTCCAATTTCCTAACAATCTCCAAATATGCAATCCTATCAGGCATTGTCTAGGCAGAATGAAGGGTGCATCTTCAAATCCATATACTCTTATCATGGTCGCATCTTCTAGACAGTACCAGTATCCCCAATTGTGGTTGACAGGTCCATTGAAATCCTTAGGCCTTAAAAACCTTTTTATTTCATCGAACAATGAGTATTCACAAAGATGATTGTAAAATTTGTACAATGGTTTCACAAAAAACTCTTCAAAATGTAGATAACAAGAATTAGAAAATCTGCAATCCCAAGTGGCAATCCAGAGTTGTACTGGTAATAACCTTCCTTCCTTATCAAATTGTACAACCCTTAGTTTTTCAAGCCACATCTACAATTCTTGTCCATAATAAAGTATCATATGCATTAGGATTGAATAAGCATCCAAGTGCAAGATAGGAGCTCCACTTTTTATTGTCGTCAATCTTGAATCAAATACTTTAAAGATGTGTGAAGCATAATAAAAAAACCTTGAATTGTGACATTGGATGTCTGCTGCAATTACCATGGGTACAATTGACATGTGATCAAGGGCCTCCATTCCCAACACTTGACACACTGAAAAATATATGTACCTCATATAGGGTTCAAACAAATCATTATGGAACGAGGGACCATCACTGTCATTCAGTGGAACTGAAACACCATCTTTCTTAGACCTATGTAGTGGCAACCTCCAACCCTTGTACAAAGTATCCATCCTCCAGAATTCCTTTTCCAGTTGTTCAGGTACAATTTTTTCACCACACACTCCCTCTAGGTTAAAAACCTCACAGATGGCAGCTTCAAATACATGTATAAACAATTTTCCTGATGGATCACAAATAGCTTTAAATTTTGGAGTATAATAGGCGGATAACATCTTCACCAATTCTACATTCACAAATACATTGGGGCAGACTTGTTTCCCTAGGTTTAACTTCCAAGGATTGCACACTAGTTCGTATTTGTTCCTTCATTGGTAATGAAAAATAAACAGCTCATATCCCCTAATTGGGGTCCATATGTCTCGTATATTCTTCCATTTATCATCTAACTTTTCCACTTCTTCCCTAAGTTGTGCGAATCACTTGGCCTTAGGTCTTGATTCAGGCAATTGATCAATTAAGTCCTGGTTTAACTTCCTCTCAGCTAACCCTGGTTCCTTCTCTGCTTCAATTTTTTGCTTTTTTCCTCTAGGGTTATTACTCTCACTCTGTTTCCTACCTTTTGCTTTTCTTGATCTAGTGCTTTCCATTTTATGAATCACAAAACCAAAAATTTAATTGCAGGGAACTTACAAGTTTATTTAGAATTCTTTGACTGCAAGATCCTTTGGCCCTTCGCCCGTTCCTCTACTGCTAACTTTTCAAAAATTTCCTTCAATTACTTTTCTCAATTCAGGAAATCATCAACACATTTGGTATTAATACTACCATTAATGTCCTAGCTTTGAACATGAGTGTAGCTGATCTTCGAATTTACCCACTGTCACATCAAATGTTCTATCGGCAAGACAATTCAAACTTTGGGCGATCCTTTTATTCAGGATTGACTAACCTTCATTAAATATTATTTTGGTCGGGGAGACATTACACCGATATCACATAATCTATCCATCTGATTCATACAAATGTCGCCGAGAGTCACCCCGATGACTATCTTGATTTGTTTGTGTCTTCATCGGCAAGACATGGTGTATCGCTAAGACATTCAATAATTTTCTTGATGTTATAAGTCTCCCAGATGATTATTCCTTCGATCTCAAGTATGTCGCCAAGACTCCTACCGATGTAATGTTATTGGTGTGACATAGTGGGTCGGGAGGACATTTTGAACTCATTCTGATAGCATTTGTCTTGGTGATAGTATGTTTCTTTGTTTTGTCAACAAGACAAGATGAGTGTTTGGTCGATGATATTTCATCGGTGAGTCAAATGCACTTGAGTTGACTTAGGGATCTTACTCTGATGGTGTTGATCTAGCCGATACAACTCCTTGTGCTATGATCAGTGAGACAAGATAGGTTTCTTGCCGACGGAACTTCATCGGTGAGACCTATATGCTCAGTATGACCTTTTCATTTCACCCCAATGGAACTTGTCTTGCCGACGAATCTCTTTATCGGTGAGACCATGGACTATGTCATCCCGATGTGTATCTTCTTATGTAATCCGATCGGTGTGACATTTATGTTCTTTCACCAATATGTTGAAAATGAGAATATAATGATTTATGAATTGGAGAGACTTGCACAAATTCTTGCCGATATGGGTTATTTGAATACTAGATTTTGGAGGTTTTTCATGATATCAAATGGTCAAGAATGATGTGATCATATGTGACTATGATGGATTATACTCAAGATAAGGTTTTCTTTAGGGAATCAACGAGTGCAAAATCACTATAAAATTTTCAAAATTTTATAATTCCAATAGAGGCATAAAAATTCTTTCCCCAAGGTTTTATGGGCATATGACAAGTTTAAAGGCTAGTTGATTTGTAACATAGGCCTAATCAGCCTAATCAACACAACCTAGAAAGGGTAATTTTGGTGATTTGGTCCAAAAGACTTGTACTTTCCCTTGAAGTATGTTTAATAACTCTGAAATGGGTGTCTAAAACCATCAAGGGTTTCTCTGGTGTTTTGGGAAAGTTTTGAGTTATTGGGGAAAAACTAGGTTTGCACTGTTACAGGGATTCAAGGAGTCAAAGTGTGAAATCTGACCTCTGTTGTTTGTCAGGCTTTGAGAGTTGTTTGGATTGTTTAAATTGGTCATTCTAAACTTGTTGGAGGCCTCTTAAAGGCAGGTTGATAGGTTGGTTGAGTTGATCCTCCCAAGTCTACATCAGGTAGTTGCTATTGCTAAGGTGGATCACTCCTTTATGCGAAGGCCATTCACTTATGATTGGGTCAAGTGTTCTTTTATTTAGAAATTTCCTATTACCTTTTTGATAGGTTATGATTTTATTAGATGGGTTATGAAGCACTTATTTCAAGTAATTTATGTCAATTTTAATTTTTAATTTTATTAAATTCAAACACATCCAACATTATGTCCCTTGCTTTAATTGATTATTACGTTATTTAATTATTAACTCAAATGACACCTCCAATTTAACTATATCTAATTGAATTTATCTAAAGTGTTGAACATTTTTAGGTCAAATTTAGTAATTAACTCAAACAACTTTGCCAATTTAACTATATGTATATATAACTTTAAGTTATTTTATTTTAACTAAAAGTATTGAAGCTACAACATACAAATTAAATGATATTTATGATTGTAAAATTTATGATTAAATATATCTCTTAGAATCCTTTTTGTCCTAATTTGAAAATAATTCTATATTATAGAATACATTTTTTTATTTTAAGATGAAAATAGCAAGGAAAAATCAAACAAATATCTTTATGAAAGAAGTATATTGGCGTGAAATTAAATATGACTCTAGTGGTCCAATGTAAAACCACAAAGAATGGAAAACAAATTCTTTCACCACCAAGCCAAACCATTAAGTGAAGTTGTCGTAATTAAAATGAAAATCTTACTCTATATTAGTTGTATTTTACACAATCATTAAAATTATCTAAATAGTCTAATAATTTGACCAATAGCATATAGAAATTTCTATAGAGTTGTAAATCTCTTCCATTTCAAAAACACAAAACAATATTAGGTAGATAATTAAACATCTTTCATTTCTATAGTGACTTATTTATCCTAGAGGAAATAAGTACATAGTATACAAAGAAAGTTCAACAAACCCACAACTACCCCTATTTTGAAGGAGTTGCCTTTCTCCCTTCCTGATCTCCCTAATATTGTCTAATTATTTTAAAAGCAGTACCTATAATAGTAACACAACTTTATTCAACCTAGTAAATAGCCTTGTTAATGAAACTTGAAAAAAGCAACAAAACAATTGCTACATTTGGAATTTCATGTTGAATGAAGAGTGGTCACAATAATCTACTAAGGACACAAAGTACCACCATTTTACAAGGGCTGGGCCTGGACATCAGATGGAAGGTTACCATAACTCAATGAAACACCACATAGCTCTCAACACACACCATTGTATGCCTGCACGGCTTCATTTAATACATGGGGATAGAGACAGATTGGGGAGCATATTATAGAGAGATGTGGCAGACATGTAGCATTTAAGACAAGCATGTAAATATTAAGCTTTAAATATATGAGACAGAGTGGCCCATGGATAGGATAGGAGGAGAGGATGGCAGAGAGATAGAGAGGGGAGATAGAGAGGAGGGAGAGAAAGGATATATATAGGTAGAGGAGAAGAGATAGAGAAGAGGGGAGAGGGAGAGACAGGTTTGAAGAGGAAAAGGAGAGAAGAGAGGGAGAGAGGAGGCTGAAGAGGAAGAGAGAGAAAATATATGACAGACAGGCAGAAAAGAAGAGAAAGAAGAGGGGAGAGGGAGAGTTTTACATGCAGTGAAAGGAGAGAGGAAAAGAAGATAGGGAGAGAGGGAGAGATAGGGGCTCAATATATATAGAGGGAGAGGACATAGAAATGGACAGGAGGATGGTGGAAAGAGGATAGGAGAGGATCGGATAGTGGAAAGATATGGATAGGAGAGGAGGAGAAGGAGGAAGAGAAATGGAGATAGAGAGATGGAGATGGAGTGGAATGGAATGGAGAGAGGAAGAATAGATAGAGGGGGAGGGACATATAGTGGGGAGGTGATAATCACCGGAGATCTCGACGACGATCCGACGACTTTAATTTCGATCTTTATCTCTCGATGACTTTGTTCTTTGCGTAATGGTACATTGTGGTCTTTAGCGAGACGGACCGAAATGCATATACCTTTATTAACTCTATGTTATCCTGATTGTTGATTACGAACAACTAATCAATTTATTTATTTTTCCTTCTTTCTCTCTTTATCTCTATTTTCTTCTATTCTCCCTATCTATCTGTTCATCTCTTTCTCTCATTCTCTATCTTTTTAGTTTATATCTCTCTTTGTATTAGCTAATAGGCTACATATATTGTGAGATTTGAGCTTGAAACAAATCTCATGCCTAGAAACCACTATTGTGTCGTTGGAAAACAAGTTTCAACTGCCATTTAATGGTAAACCATCTGTAGTGTAATGGTAAAAAATCCTCTAAAATATCTTTGTAAAAAGCTTCATATACTATTATATAATAATAAATATAATTATATTATATATAAATTTAATCTAATATTACTATTATATTAAATATATATTATATTAATTATATTTTGTATTATATAAAATATACTTATTATTAATTATTAATTATAATACTTTTATACGTATTTAATAATTTTGTTAAATAATATAATATATAATTATAATAAGTTGAATAATTATATTATTTATTATGTAAAGTATAGCTACTATATACTTAACTATATTGTATCATATTAAAACTTAGCTAAATGGTGCTTACAATTTTCGAATTTAATTAACATACTCTAAAACCCGAACGTAAAACAAGGTCAATACTCGCCAAGGAAGAGTTTGGAGTTAGAAACAAGGTCGCATCAAGACTCATTTTAAGAGTTTGGAGGAGGAAAACAAGGGTTACCAGCAATCGGGAGGTGGAAGAGCTTGGAGGAGGAAAACAAGGTCACTCAGCCCCAAGGACAAGGCTGAGGGCACCTCACGGAAAATCATCACCAAGGGACAATGAGAGGCACCGTAGGCTTGACACCCCTATCTCTTTAACCCCGCAATTTTCATGCCTAGTTTCCAAAGATCTTCTCGTACATTGGCTCCCCATTCTCGTAAAATGGTATAAGATAAGATAGAAAAAATAAAATAGCTTAGTCTTTCACATTTTTATCAACCAACCTCAAGTCTTGGAAAAACTCCCATAATCTACCCACATCTTGGTTGAGGTCTAGGATTTCATCACACATAGCCTTCATCGCATGAGTCTGAAGCAATTGTAGACTTAGCCCTCTCTACAAGCTTAGTGAATTTGACCACTTTATCTTTATTTTTCCTCCAATCTTTATGTTTGTTCCTCCCCTTTCAATCATCTTGCACAACTTGAACTTATAGTTGCATTTTCTTATTGATCCTTCATGTGCTCATGTCAATCTAGCTAGTTGACCACCTAGTTACCCCCAACATCCTCCACGTTAAGCTTAATGCCTCCCACCTCCTCCAAAAAGATTGGCATTGTCATCATTCTCATCTAGAACTCATAATTAAGTCCCACTAAATTTTGAGGTTCAATTTGTTGGTGGGAACATGTTATTCTTTGTTGTACAACCTACCTCAAATCTTATGTCCACAAAGTTGCTAAAAACATAAAACAATAAGAAAATTTTTGAAGGTACAACTGAAAAGGGGTTATTTCCTTTTGGCCTCCTCCACCTCTTATATTTCAACATAGCATGGAATTACGCTTACATAACATAAACTCAAACAAATGGAAGTTTATAGCAAAGGAGCCCAAGTATATGCTAGGCTAAGCTAGATCTAATGAATGGAAATAGAGGCATACAATTCTTCTTTAATACCTCCACCACAAATATATGCAAGGAAAGGTCTCCTCCCTTCTTGGTAGTGATAACCTCTTCCACACACAACCCTTAAAAATTATGAATAGATGAATATAATCTTTGAAGAACTCAAAGTTGATTCTCTCCTACCTGATGCAATTAGTCATTTTATCCTTAGAAACATTTAAAGTGATTACTAGAGGCACATAGACCAATTCTTCATAATAGAAGAATTTGATCATACTTTTCCAATGATGGCATTATGAGAAAACCTTAGGTTAAATGAATAATTCCTAGCTAAGTTCTTTAAATCATGTCCAACCGTATAAGAGAAGACCGCTGCTATGTGTACTTGGATACCATGGAGAAAGGCTCTTTGGGCTCTTTGATCAATCAAGGTATTGTTAAATTTTAACTCCTAAAAGTGAGAATGAAGAATCTTTCCTAGGATGGTGGCCAATTATGCTTCTCAACACCTAGATTACAAAATCTTTGTCAATATCATTGTCATCACAATTAAACCTATTGCTTGAGATATATTCATACAAGTAAAAAAATTGGCTTTCTTGATAGTTGATACATTCTAGACAATTCAATCCTTGCATAAGAGATTGTTGAATGGGCCAAACAAACTACTCATGATGCCCTTACTATTAAGTTAAAACTTTGACAAGGCATATGATTGCATCAAATGTCCTTTCATTTATAAAAGGCTCAAATGGATTTATTTTTAACCCTAAATTATTATCACACATCCATCTCTTTGTTAATGAGTGATTGCACAATAGTGTGTCCCACTTGTGGTATGAGGAAAAAAAATAATCCCAAAATTTCAAAATTACAAAATACCAGTTGAATGAAGAACCTTCATTTGAAGGTGATGTCGTTATGACCTTTGAATGAAGAACATTCATTAAAAAATGATGCCATGTCAAGAATTTCAAATGAAGTTATTTTTTATTTTAAATATTTCATGTCCAAAATGCTTTATAAAAGTAACCTTTGCATGAAGGACCTTCAAATGAAGACCTTAATTCAAATGTCCTTCATTAGAAGATCCTTCATATGAAGGTTCCTTTAATGCCATCCCATTATAGCTCTTAGAGTTGTTAGAGATATTTTTGTTTCAAAGTAGAGATTGGACCCCTCAAACCAATATGCAAAGATGAAAGAAAGTGCTAACCCCTTAAACTAAAAAAGTTTCTTTTAACTTTAAGTTTGTTGGGTAGCCAATTCTTTTAAGTTATCAAATCCTACCATCATACATAATCAAAATGTTGTTTCAAATGACTATGAGCACTAACTTTCACTATTTGAAGATGTTGAAACCTTGTCATAGAGAACTAGAACATTGATGCAACCACTCATCCTACCTTAAAACATACCAAAAGTCTCCTAGCAATTACACATAGGAAGATTTTTAAGATGACTTAAACAATTTTTATTGCCAAAGCATAAACTTATGATGAATTAACTAGGCCTAGTACACACTCCCTCCCCATTAACCACTTAGACATATGGAACTTAAATGTAAATTTCCTGCTATTTTTAGTCATGTAGGTGTCCAATAAACCACTTGTTGGTGTTTCCCTTCAAGTTTATTTACTTGAACGAAGAGAAAAAGTCCTTTGATTGCAATTAGAGAATACATTTGAGGCCTTGGTTGTGTAATTGGTGGACCATAGTCACATTTAACACTTGTTACAAATTTTGGGAGTTAAAACATTAAGTAGATTTGATTTGTGATGGACACATTTGGATGGTAGTAACAATAACTTGCAATCTATCAAGACTTGATTACCTTATAACCTGTCAAATTCTAGCGATGAAATGATAGATTAATCATAATGTCACCTTGGTATCACATCACCATGAAAGAACTTCATCCAACATCCTTATGAGTGCAGGTACCACCAAATAGGTATTTGTCAGATTTGTCTTCCTCAAGCGAGGGATATTCAGGAAGAGAAGAGGAAAGCGGGACATGTAGTAGGTCTAAAAGAGGGAGATCAACTAGAGGTCAAAAGATTAGAAGAAATTTTGTAAACACATGGATTTTTTTCTTGTTGAAGGTGGGTCATGTTCTTATGATTATGAGAGCATAGGTGACATCGAGGTGCCCTTGAGGTACAAACATCTACGGGAACAATGGGTACCCAAGGAACTTCCTCCAATAAACACTGATTTTTGTTTCAATGAGAGGATATATTGCATAGCACCATCGTCATTACATGGTTCGGGCCTATTTTGCATGGATGGCATAAAGGTCTATTACGAAAAAGTTAATGAATTGATGGAGTATGTCATACCCTATTACAGTTACAAAGATTGGATGCAGTTGGTTGATATACACAAAGTAGGCATAGGTATGCACTGTCAGCAAATTATATATAGCTAAAAGATAAGGATCAAAATAAAGGAGTGGCTATGTACATTAACGGAAGGCCAAAAGCATCAGGGAATACTGCAGGGTTTATAAACAGTACACAACCTGGGTCAACAAATAAGCAACCCAATTGCATATTTGAGGCACGTGAGGGAAATTGTGTATTCGTATGTGCAATAAAATCAATAACTGCGGGGGAAGAGTTGCTAATCGATTACAATTTGAATCACTTAGATACAAACACAGTTACTATGGGGGTGGTACGTACTATATACCATTTTACCCAACCTCCAATTAATGACTTCAATATACCATTTTATTAATATGTTTCTTTTCATAAGTCTATTGGTTTCATTTCGGTAATGTTTTTTTATATTTAATTTTTGTCACAGTGGGACATTGATCATATGAGGAAGGCTCCGGCCTAGAGCACAGATCGTGATGCATCTTCAGGCACTTTTACCCGACAAGTTTACCTCATTATAATTGTACAAATTACATATGCTAAGCAAAAAATTATTATTATGTTTTTTCATAAGTTTATTGGGTTAATTTTGATAATGT
>VDFB02166559.1:0-23133 GCA_007258455.2 Sequoia sempervirens | reverse complement strand
TCTATAAGGTAACTCTCCTCTGAATTATCCGTTTCACTTTGAGTCTGATCGTCTCCATTGGAATCACCAATATGTTGTGATCCTATTTCAAGTTGTCTATGACCTGAAATTTGACCCTCCTCATGTCTGGGTGTATACTTTTGTACCACATCAATTTCCTTATCATGACAAGACTCTTCAGATAGTAAATCCCACTCATATTCATTGGAATCAATTTGATGATCATTACTAGCTTGTAGTTGTAGGATTCTTTCAACGACTTGTTGTCGGGCTTCTTCTCTTGATTCTTCTCTATACCCCAATCATGTTTTATCCTTGGCTTGCATTGTGATAGGTTGTATTGGTTCTGTGATGCCTTCTTTTCTTTTACCAATCGGACCTTTTCCCTCGTATCCCATCTTTTCCATGATTGTCTTTCCTTTGCCATACTACTCTGTTTGTACACTTGAAGTGGATGCTTGTGATGATTCTTCGTCTTTGTATAACCAATTTAAAACCTCTTTGTCATCTGACTCATCCACTAATGTGCCTGCTCTTACAAAGGTGCCATCAAAGAGTGTATTGGGTTGTGATGATTGTTGTCTAGATGTTGATGGTTTCCCATATGACTTTGGAGAAGATGAAAGTTGTGATAAACATAAGGATTGCTCAAATGAGTATTCCCCCATGCCCTTGTCTTTCAATTAGATATTGGAAACTTGTTTTGATAAGGATTCAAGTTGACTTTCCTGATTTTGTGGAGTAGGATTTGATGTACTTTCTTTACTTGAGAGATTGGCATCACCGATATCCTTATCCTTTGACTAGTCCCTTTTCTCCACCCACTTTGACAAGGAATTTAGTTGTTTCCCATCATTTGATGAACCCTGAGTTTGAGCTTCCCTATTGTGTGGAAAATGATTGATAGATACATCACCAGATTCTAAAATGACTACAAGGTAGGCAATCAAATGTCCCACCATAGTCTAGAATTAGAAAACCTCTAGATTGTTTGGTACCATGGTGGTGACTAGAGCTTGTTCCAAGATTTCCTTATGAGCGGGTGAAATCTTGAGAAGCTCTAATATGGATATTTGAGCAGGTATCTTTTTTAGGTGATCAACGATGTTATATTGGGTTGTAGGGACAATAGTAGTTGATTTGGATGTGGAAGGGGTAGCTCCTTTCAATGTTACCTTGGCTTGTCCTCGTGTGATTGCATTGATGGGTGTGTTGTCTTGTGGTTTTCTGATTTTGATAACATTGATTTGGTGTGAGGTAGTGTCAACATTATGGGGATGATTTTCAATTGCAATGATGTATTGTTCATGTTCAATGGTGTTATCATTGGTTGAGTTATCATTTGCAATAAGATCTGATTTGTCATGGGTTTGATCATCTACCACTTCGATGTGCAAAATGGTGGTGTCATAAGCATAGTTTATGTTTTTTCCTTTGGTATTTGAAGAAGATTCCCCTTTTTCGTAGTTGGGTAGAGGGTTCTTGAACGCTCCATGATCATTTTTGGTTTGGGGTCCTTCTACAAATATAGTCTTGTTGTCAATTAGATCTTGTATCAAGTGCTTCAATTGCATGCAGTCATTGGTTTTATGTCCCTTATTTCGATGAAATTCACAGTAGTGGGCATCATTCCACCATGGAGGCTTAACTTGTGGTTCCCAATTTCTCGCCTTTGATAATGTTATGACTTTAGCCTCAATAAGTTCCTTTAATGTTGATTCTGATGATCGTCCCAAAGGGGTGAACCTCCGTTCGATTTGAGGATGTTTGATATGATGATGTTCTAGATCCAACATTACCTTGATTGTTGCTTTGGTTGACATTTTGGTTGTTGCCTTGGTTGTTGGGGGGATTGTTATTCTGATTAGTTTTGGTGGCGGCTATAGTTAGGTTGAATACAGGTTTTGCATTTTGAATTTCAACTACACCCTCATTGTTTCCAATGTTCTTGTTTTGTTGCCAAAACTTGGGTTTGTCCCCACCATTGTAATTGTTGGAGGAGTTTGATGAGTTGTTTTCATTGTATATCTTTATGACTCCTCTTTTGACTAAAGCCTCTTTGATTTTAATCCCATTTTCAATCAAGTTTTTGAAGGTTGGTGGACATTGCAACTCCAATCTATAACTCATTTCGTCATTGAGATTGTCAATAAAGATTTCTATCTTTTCCTTTTCAAGTACGAGATGAGAATATCACGCAAATAACCTTCTCCATTTTTGCAAGAATACAAGGAATGATTCACCCTTCTTTTGTTTCAAGTTACAAAGATCTTTCATGGTGATGTCATGTTGAATGTTATAAGAATATTGGGTGGTGAACTTGTTGACCAATTCCTCAAAGGTGTTAATTGGTGGGGTGAGTTTGGAGAACCATTCAAGACATTTTCCACTTAGACTTCATGGGAATAATCTCATTAAGTACGTTTCCTCATATGCAAATTCAAGACTCATGGTTCTAAATTCCCTCACATGGTCTATCAGATCGGTTTTGCCATTGTATTTGTCGTATTTTGGGAATTCGCAATATTTTGGAAAGGGGATCATGTGGATACTTTGATCAAACGAATATGGACAAATATCTTGGATCAAGTATAATTTTGAGGTTCCCCTTTACATATCAAGAATATGTTGTTGAAGGTTCTTCATTTGGTGAGTTAGGGAAACCACTTGTTTGGTTTCTTTTTAAGGTTGTTTTAGAGGTGCTTTCAATTGATTCACATCAAAGTCTTCGGGTAATTTGACACCTTGTTTAGCTAGCATAAGGAGGTACTTTTCCTCATTTTTTTTGAAAATATTTTGTAAACATTTGTGGAAGTTGGGGTCTTGTTCAGCATGTTGGATATCTTCCTCGGTTATTTCTTCCCCTTCAATGTTGTTGAGTCCATGGAAATGATTCTCTTCAGTCTCTACCATGGTGTTTTGTGTTCATTGTTTTGATTTTTGGTGTTTGAGTCTCAATGATTGAAGTTTCAATGGTTGGAGTTTCAATGTTTAGAGTTCCAAGGTTTGGCTCTTTAATGTTTTGATTTTCAAGTCCTTTTCCTTGAGTTTTTGTTTTTGTAACCTTATTTGAACAGGCTTACAAGTGTTACGCTTTGACTAAAATTTGATCTTTGTTCAGAATAGTGCCAAGGATTACAACTAAGTCCACTAGAATGACAAATTATAGTGATGAGACTAAGTTGGATTTGATTATATAGCTTCGTTTCGTGATGAGAGGATGATAAATCCTAGTGGTGAAACTAGGCTTGACAATCAAAGATGTGATAGGTTTGATGATTTAGGCACTTTGAGATGTTTAGATCTAGGTTTAATTTGGATAATTCCACTTTTATAGGTCAGTTTTGACAAGTTTAGACTCTGTTGTACCTAAGGAACAATTCTAGATTGAAAAAGATTTGGAATTTTGGCCCAAATTGAGAATGAGAGACAAATTTTCTTCCTATACGAGATACTCAAATCTTTGGAAAAATATTGAATTTTGACAATAGTAAAATGAGTACAGTTTGGGATTGTTCTTTGAAGCTCTTTTGTAGAAATTGAAGACCAATCTCTCTCTAAATTCATAGAGTGTTGAGAGGCATTTTTGATGAACTTTTGGACTTTGGTTTTTAGATTTTAATCTTTCATGAAATCATTTGATAAAGCACATGTTTAGACTCTATTGTACCTGAGGAATGATTTTGGTTTGAAAAGGATTCTGAATTCTAGTTCAAACCGTGAAACATGAAACAAGTTTAACTCTTAGGTTTTGCATTTAATGGATGCGCTAAAACAGAGCCTGGATGTGCTAAAAGACTTGACAAATGTGTTGGAAGAGAGCCTAGATGTTGCAGAGATAGGACAACAGAGAGGTTGTGGATGGTTGTGTTTGTGCCAGGTTGTGCTTTGAAAACAGGATATGCAGGGTGTGAGACAAGTTGGGATAAAAACAGGCAGGAGGGTCAATGCACTGGAAAAATGCTTAGATGTGTTATAAGATTGACTATATGTGCTGGAACAAAGGACAGATGTGCCAGAGTTTTGCACATATGCACTATAATAGCAGTTGGATGCACTAAAAGATTGCACAAATGCGCTAGAAGACATAGCAGATGCGTTGAACTAGGAAAATGACACAGTTTGTTGGAAATTTGTTTGATTTTTTAGATTTTCCAGTTAGAGACTTGGTTGTTTCAATGAATGTATTTCTAAATCAAGTTTTTCACTTTCAACACATGATGTTTTTGTTTGAAATTGGTTCAAAAACACATTGGTAAAGACACATCAAGCATGTACAACTTAGGCTGTGTAGGACTATATTTGTTGAATTCCCACTTGGATTTTACTCCAGCTGTGCTTACTTATAGCAGATGATTAGATGCTTGACCCCACTAGCTCCCCTCCATGACACTCAATTCTACGGGGCAGCCAAACATCAATACCCATGAATCTCCCATGGCATATTTTTCATCTCTACTAAAAGCCGCAAGAATGTGGGATGGCTTCAGAACGACCATTCTTGCACCAACAAATAGATTAAGGATTTTGGCCTTGCTACAACAAAGGGTTTTAATATAGGCATTCCGTTTGTGGGGGATCATCCATGCGGCAAGAGACCATTGCTTCCCTTCTTGTTGGAACAATCCTCGTGATACTTGAACTTTCCCCAAGTACCCACATTTATATCCCAGTTGGAAGTCGCTTGGCTTTAGCGTGTTACCGGTTGGGTCATTCCCTTGGGTGATTACTTTTTCCCACAAGGTAGGCCCTCTATGGATAAACAAAAGTGATCAAGTACATTCGTAGTTCAATCAATCTTTGTTTGTGTGAACAAAGAGAGAACACATGCAATATACTCAACTCACACTCGCAAATAAATGGGAATGGGTCTGGGTTTTTGGTCACCTAGTTAAGGGGAGAGCATATGCCTACCATTCATTATGCACAAAAGACATGGTGTTCTTTATCCCTTCTAATTAAGCTAGATGCCTATCTTAATGAAAAAAAAGTATTTAAATGACTCTAGCCCTTACATAAATCATCAATAGTTTGATAAATTTGTCTTTGACTAGCGTATAAAAGTACCTGCAAGCTGAAAACACAAATTAGCTCTAAGAGTTTTTTAAATTTTCAAATTTACATAGATGTGCTAGAATAGTCATTCAATGCACTAAAACATCAATCCAATGCGCTAAAACAGATATCCTATGTGCTAAAAGAACTTATGTATGTGCTAAAATAACGTATGGATGCGCTAAAATAAGTAATGTATGCGCTAAAAGAAGTGATGTATGTGCTAAAAGAAGTGATGTATGTGCTGAAAAACTCCCTGTATGCACTAGAACAATTGATGTATGCACTGAAAGATTGAGTGTATGCGCCGAAACAAACCCCGCATGCACTGAAAGATCGGTCAGATGCGCCGAAAGAAACCATAGTTGCGCTAAAACGTCATGTCCAACCTGTTTAAATGAACTTTTCTAGCAAACTGTTAGAAATGGGGTCTGGCCCCACGATGGGCGCCATTTTGTGTGTGTTTGAAATGTGGGAAAGTAAATAAATCAACACAAACCTTAATGAAACAAATTATATCAAAGATTTGAACAAAGTAAAATACTCTATTTTTCAGTTAAACAAATATTTTAAGAATGTCTCATTGTCCTCTATTCCTAAGGATTTATTAAACCATTTGGCCCTCAGATTTATGTGTGCACAATGGTTGTTAAAATGACGACTTAGGAAATGAGATAATATTCAACATGCAAGCCAATTAAATTCCTACATGAAACTATACGATGGAAAGGATAATGTATACTATGATGAATGGATGATGGTGTTAAATTATACAATGTAAATGCTATGATATGAAACTAGGATGATACTCCATATACTCAAATGCTAACTATGAATATGCTAATCTAAAATGCAACTATGATGCAAAGTGGGATATAAAATGCAACTATGAAGCAAAGTATTATTCTAAGATTTTACTCTGATGCAAAACATGATATGAAATGTAACTAGATAAAACTCCAAAATGCTCCAATGCTCAAATGATATTCCTGCATAATAACTCTATTCAAAAGTGGATGCAAAATACAATGCCAAAGGGTCATATTTATAGCCTTTTCCAAGCATCTTGTGAGGTGGCAATGATCGACGATCCAAATTCAAACAAGAAGGATGAACGGTGAAGATGAAGAGAATCAAGAAGTTGTCCCCTTGACCAAAGACAACATGCCAAATGGATGGAGGAATCTCTTGACCAATAGGCAACATACCAAACGGATGGAAGAATCAAGTGTGGGAAGAAAAGACCATGTGTTTGAAAATTGGTTGAAGACATGTGTGAGGAATAAGCCATGTGTTTGAAAATAATTCTAATTTAATTATTAGAATTATTTAATTTAATGTGACCTTGGTGAGGTGGCACAAAAAGTTGTAGATATGTGCTTATGGAAATTTGTTTATTTAATTAAATTAGAAGAATATGATTTTAGATTTGGAGAATTAGAGAAGGGTGAACAATATAAATAAATTGAGAATTTATTTATACGTAGTCAAAATATTAATTAAATAACTAGTATTTAATTAATTAGATGTCATGACCGATTTTAGGTGTATACAGTTATTAAAGAAATGACCAAGGAAGAATCGAAGTTAGTTAATCAGAATCAAGCACATGATATCAATTAGGATATTTCGAGTGTCTAAAACAACAATGAATAAAAGGAACTATGTACTCTTTGTTGAAAGTTGTGATTTTTATCTTCTTTACATACTTCCCACGATGACAAGAGTCTTCCATAAATATCAATTTTTTGCTAGAATTGAAATATAGAGATAGTTGAAATTAGCATTATTCTTTAGAGCATACCTTTGAATTGAATGTTTAAAAGAATATATAATATATTTTTTGAATTAGAACATCCTTCTCATATTTAGAATTAACATCACTAGAAAAATTCAAGTGCTTATCTTTAATTGTTGATCTAAAAAAATTAGCAAGCTCAAAACCAACATTAGTAATTGTTGAGATCTTTTTCTCATGTGCATATATTTCAATAAAGTCATTCTAGAGCTCCACCTTACCTACTTCTTGATTCAAGACATTATTTTCATACTTCAAAATAATGATCTAAGTGTTTGTCTTCTTTTGTTGATGCTTATAAATCAACACCCTCATTCTAGTGATTTAAAAGTTTTTGTTCACTTTCATTCTTACAATTATCATGTGTAATTTATCCTTATGCAACATGGACTCGATCATAATTGATGGATGCTATTTAAATAGGAACAACTTTCTCACTTGAGCATTCAAAAAGTGATGATTTATCCTTGACTTTATTAGGATGAATCTCTTATTGATCTCCAAACTCAAAAGTCAATAAGATAACCTTTTCTACACTAATTCCTCCAAGGCCTACTCCATTTTGCTTTCTTGCAAATTTGAATCTTACTCTTCCTCATGCTCTATTATCACAATTTTTAATTCCTCTATCTTATTTTTTGATTCTTTATATAGTTTCAAAACCTCTTCTTTGTTCCAACAATTGTGACTTAGCTCCCAAGTTTCTTTGTATGACAAACAACTTTTTTATCTTCTACGTTCATTTTTGTTGTCATCATTTTTTTCAATAAGAGAGTTATTTATCAATTCATCACTTGAAGTAAGACTCTCAACTATCAAATATGGTTTCAAATTTTCTTCACACTAATTAGAAACATTTTTAGCTAGTGAATGTGCAATTGGTGAAACTTTTCACTCATGGGTAAAAGCAGAAACCTGTGTCAAACTTTCAACCAACTAAATAGTTCTAAGCGAAACTATTTCACCCTAAACAATTTCACCCGAATCTATGTGGCCTATACATAGCACATAGAGTTTCAGGCGAAACCCTTTTACCCGAAATAACAATTTTTTTCCCTTTGTCACTTTAAAATGTGACTTAATTTGTATGTAATTTTTTGATTGAAAGGGTTTCGTGCCAAAGAGTTGGGATCAAAACCCTTTCGCTTGAAACTGTCTATGTGGCATCCTTATTGGCACCCAACTCATCTTTTTTTCATAATTTTCTAAAACTTTTCACTTGAATATGATATTTCTTTAGTTAGAATGATTTTTTTTTAAATTAAAAATACCCTTTTGTAGAGCTCGAAGCGAAGAATTCAAATATAAAAAAAATAATATTTTGATTAGAATTTGAGGCTTGGCTCAATCTAGGCGTGAGACGGTATTACGCACTACCAGGTAGTATAAAATCATTCAAAGTCTTGTGACTAGCTCTCAATGCACGTGGTGCCCTTTTGCTCATTCTTGAGCTATGTTTGAGCCTTTGTTGCAGAGAGGAGTGTTGGGATGAAATGTAGCAAAGTGTGTGTTGGGTTTGATGCTTGTGGCGTCACACCGATGGCCCTACTGTGATATGGGGCAGCGGGTTGACAAGAAAGCTAATTGGTGTTAAATCTCACAAGTTTTTTAACGATTTGATAAAGGAACACGTAACAGTCGCTTGCTCCCTCTAACGCCATGCTTAAACTTTGTTGTGGGAATATGTGTGGGGATGGCAAGTGGCACCACCAAAGTTGGGACATATACATGTGGCACCTTGGTGCTACTCAAAGAATAATATCTGAGCTCTTGTTGAGAGGAGGTGCAATGGCGTGGCAAGTGGAAATTTTGAATATGATTTATGTGGTCCTTTTCAGAAGCAATTGCCTAGCACACTTTGTTGGGCCTACCATTTTTGGCATAATTTTGTACTATGGCCTAAATTTAACGTTGAAATAACATTGCAAATTCATCACTCAAGTTTATTTTACGTGTGAACTTGATTAATTAGGGTGTCTAATCACTCTAGCTAGTTTAAGTGTCTTTACATGTGGGCTAGCACTAGGAGTTATGGCAGGGAATTTACTATGTCAGGCTCCCGTCCGTGCAAAAAGACTGAGGGATGATTTCATAAGCTAAAAAATGTTGCACAAACAGATTGTAATCTTAGTAAGCTTTTAATTGGCAAGCTTTGACACAAGTGAACCAATCTTTAAAGGATAAACTTGAAGGCAAAGTTTGTAGTATGTATGGAGTGTTTTGCCGACAGAGTAATCGACACCCCAATAAGGTTGGTCAATTCTCGTTGTCAAATGGATTTTTTGAGTGAAGTTGCAAAGCTAAGGTTGAGGAGGATTCTGCATGAGAGCGACTTCCTATCACTTGGTGCAATGAATTTGGTTTTGGGGCACGTGTTATTAGCAACAAAGGAAAGGTATTCGGTGGATACAAACATATCTTCCTAGTTTGTTGCAACGTTGTTGGACCTTCAACTGCTAAAGAATGAGGTTATACAAATAACTAGGTGGTTGGTGAAGCCAAAGTTGTTGGGAGGCCTTGAGAAAGTTGTGGATGTTGCTCAACTGGGTGTTAGAATTCCTAGGCAAAGGGACTTGGGCCTGCTTAATGTTCTAGGTGAGGTGGTAAAGCTCTAACCCTTCTTGGCTGACGTCAAAGACGTCGACCTGTTGTTACATCAGACACAGGCACTAGAAGGAATGAGGTTCTTAAAGAAGTGGCTACATATGGAACCAGTCCAGGATTTTGCCTGGGTTGGTGATTTTATAATCTATCTACAATAGAATGATGGTGTATAAGTTATAGTGTTTCAATTTTAGTATAATCATTTTGTGTTTTCCTTTGGATTTGTGAGGCAATTGTGTAAATTATTTTTGGTTGTGTAGGGTTATTTGGGTTGTCCCCATTTTGATGATTGGCCCCTTTTTGGATAGCTGGGAATGAGAGCATTGGTTAAGCTCTGGGTTGTATACAGGAAATGTAATCTTTTGTGAATATTAATAAAAAATACTCTCTTATGTAGCAAAAAAATATGTTCTTTTTTAAAAAATAATGCAAGTAGGGTATTGAAATAAAAAAATGAGGTTGATTAAAATATATAAAAAAATAAATGGTGCACTAGAGAAGAGAATCATCTCCAAAAGGGTATATTTTTTTTGAAAAGGATAAAAAATAGACAATAGTTGACGTCAAATGAAAATTATCAAATTCTGGTACGTTTGACTTTAACACATTATTATGAGGAAAATATACATAATTTTTTTTTTAAATATCTATGCACTAGGGGAAAGGCTCCAATTACTGCCCATGTTCCAATAACCGTTAATACATGTTAATTAAAAGTCCACTAAAAATTTCCAAATGCACCAATAATTGTCCACTTTATACCCAGTAGTTACAAAAAAAGTACTTAATTGGAGGAGTTGTACAACTTTATTGGTACCAATAGTGCATGATTATTGTGGCATTTGTGCATATGTATTAGATCAATTGTGCAAATTTTGTGGTGGTCAAAGCGAACAATTATTGGGGCACTAGAGAATATGTATCAGGTGTCAACTTGAAATGACCACTTTGACCTTTATGTGCATAACAAATCCTCATGTGTTTGACATAACTACCCAAAAGCTGAAACAATAGCTATAAGCTCTTAAGTCGCATACAAAGAAACCCAAAAAAAATGTTGAAATTCAACATACCATTTGGGAGCTTAGGTTGCGTGAAGTTAGCTATAATGACTAGTGGTACCCTTCCCCTATACATTGAAGTTTTCTATTTAGGAAAAAAATTCAAGGGAAAATAAAGTTTTTTCTATTTTTTTTGTCAACTCAACGTCACTTTTTCCTTAAATTTTCAATAATTCAAAATTTGCTCTTAAATTTATTAAAAAAATATCATTTTTTAATTTTTTTTTTCAAAAATTACAAGAATAAACTTCATCAAGAGTTATATATTTCATTAATTTACATCATTTTGAAATTCAAAACATAAAGACCACATTTATGTGTTCGAAGTTGAGAATTTTTGTTTGTGTTGGTCGATTCCTTTATAAAAGTGTGACACAAGTTTGTACTTTTACCCTCATCATTTATCACAGTAGTCAATAAAATTAATAAGACTGGCTAGAAGATATCATCACTCTCATTCAAAATCAAAGATATAATTTTTTGTATTGAATTTACAACATTTTTTGCATGATTCTTAGTGATAGCAGCAAAAAAGTGTTGAAACATTTTAAGAATAAATCATCACATTCAAGATCTAGCATCACAACACATGACCTAACTTTTGCAATAGTGTATGAAATTGTTACCCTCCTAGCAAAATAGGGACTTTTGATTTCATCTCAACTTTTAAAACTTTTCACGATCCACTAAAATATCCTCCTCACAATGTTGTTGAATAGAACTTTAAGAGTTGTTATTTTTGTGTTTTCACTAATGTGATAACTACAAGTCTCACATCTTTTTTTGGGTGTCACATAATCTTGTGATTGACCAAATAAGTGTTAGAGTAGGGTATGGAAATAGCTACCCAAGATCTAGAGGCCAAATGGAAAGCACAAAGAGATCAATATGCAATGCTCAAGATTGCAAGGGAATTGAATATCCATGAATTCAATATACAATGTATGGGAACCCCTTGGTTATGTAGCCAAGATGAGACATAGAATTAGATAAGATCATGACAAGTGTCTTAATCCTATGAAATGAGACAACTAACTTGACATAAAAGTTAAAAAGATAAGATTTAAACATGACAACTAAGTCTTCTAGAAAGAATCTTAGGACCTAAGTAAACTTAACATGTGAATAAGTCCCTTGGTAGGAATTAGCTAGGTACAAGACTTTTATTCACACCAACAATAAGCCATATTGATGGATTCATAACCCATTACATATTCTCATAATTTAATTGTTCTACCATGGATAAAGAAATTTCTATTTCTTCAAAACTATTGTACGTAAAACATCTTTTGACTAAGGCAATTGCTCAAGTTTCTTCCCTTCTTTATAAAACCTCTTTCCCAAATCTAATGCAATTGATTCACAGGCTAGTAGAATCAAAGGATCTAAATTTTGAATCTTTTGATACAAATAATAAGTGGTAAACTAAATGCAACAAATGATTACCTTTTTCAATAAGGTAACAAGATAACCAACTCTTATACCATTGTAATGTCCTCAAAATGATATTTAAAAGAATACGAATATTTGATGAAATGCATAAACACTTACACTTTTTTTTATCATTTGGACCATGATGTGGAAAAAGTGAAATCATACGATGATTAAAACAATAACTTATTAGTAGCAAGCTACATAGGTCCAACAATTTGGAGAAAGAGATTAATTGAAAAAAAATGGAGGACCGCACGATACGAAGTTCTCATTTTGTCGTTAATGGCAATTTTTGATTTTTTCTGCCCATTCTATAGAGTCCAAGGGTTTTCATGGGGCACGAAGGGCTCTAACGACTGGTTTTTCCAATGCTAATGGTGCAGTTACCAATAGATCAGCTTTGGGTTTTTATGGAAAGTCGTCTTCATCGGAAAAAAAGGAAATTTCTAGCAGGGTTAAAGGATTTAAGGGTATTCCTGGTAGTGTTTTTCATAATGGGGCTTGGATTCCTGATCAACAAGCTACCAAGCTTTCTAATAAGAATTTTCAGCATAAATCGTGTGCCACAAAATCTCTGATTAGGGAGAAGCAAGCTCCCTTTGACATTTGTGTCTCTGATTTGGAAGCCCTTGCAGATTCTTCAAGTTCTTCTTGCTCATGGGATGATGTGGCTTCTGGTTGATCATGTGGTCATAAGGTTATTTTTGCTTCCCGTTCACTAGCTTCTTTCCCCAATAATATTCTTGGTATTTTTGGGGCTCCCTTCATTCCAAAATCGGCTTTTTCTTGTCCGACCACTTTCCTGAATGACATTACGGTTGTTTGCCCTAAATCTTCTGCCCCTTTGAGATCCCCTCTCACTTTTCCAAATAACATCATTATCAATAAGAAGGTTCTTTTGGGTCTGAATGTTAATGGTGTTGATGAGGTTGTGTGGAGGGTTCATCCTAAGTCCCATATGCAGGGGAAGGATAAGGATCTAGGTTTTAAAGGAAAGGAGTGGATCCCAAAACAAAATACCAATTTGGGGAGTGATATTGTCAATGTTACTCTTCCTCATGACATGCTTCATCCATAGATTAATGATCTTAAAGACATGGCCCTCATTTGTAAGTTTTGGAATTTTACTCCAGATCTTGATTTTTTGAAATGTTGGATATTTCAAACTTGGGAAGGATCTAATCAAGTTTTCTTTTTAGATAAGGGGGAAGGTTTCTTTGTAGTGATTTTTTCTGATAAAGATTCTAGGAATGTTGTTTATAGAAAAAAAATCTTGGATCTGTAAGGGTAATGGTTTATTTACAACCCTATGGACTCCAAATTTTTACCCTTCACAAACTAGGGTTAAATTCATTCCCTTTTGGGTTTAGTAGCAAGGGTTACCCTTGGAGTATAGAGAGTCAAGAATTATTGAGATCCTAGGCAATTAGTTTGGCATTTTTCTGCACCAAGATTTGCAATTTTTCTCTAATCCATTGTTTCCAGTAAGGATTTGTGTTCTTATTGGCGTTTCTAAGATTCTCCCAGTAGTTGTCAATATTAAGTCAATCCACAACTTGTGGAAACAGAAGGTGGTTTTTGAGGATCCAAATAAATTCTATTTTCTCGCTCATTTTCCTATTCATCCTTCAAAAAAGTGTGTGGAGCTTGAGGATTTGAACATGGACGTCAATAGGTATTCATCCAAAAGCTTTGTTAATCCTTTGAATGATAGATCGATTGTGGATTTTTCTACTCCTGCCAAGGATTTGTCGCGAACGATTGATTTGTCTTTCTTCTCTAAAGTTTTTGATGTTTGTTTTCAGTGGTGTCAATTTATCACTGGACTAAGCTCACAGTTTAATCTCCAAGTTCCTTATAGTGTAAGGTTATAGCATTGGGGGATTTCAAAATTTTTAGTGTTGAAACCAAATGGGGGTACTTGTTGTAGCTATCTCTCTTTAGGGGAAGCTGAGGGTGTTCAAGCAGTTTATTCTGATGAGGTAGAATGTGTCCATGACAAATAGCCTCTTCTACACGCCACAAATTTATCATTAGTTGGTTTCAGTAATGAAGGGGCAGTTAGCAAGTTTTATGGTTCTCACTTAAAGCCTATTATTTTTTCCTTTGTACCTAGCTGGGAGAATCTATTGTTGTCTCCCATGAATATTTTTCTTCATTCTCTCAAGCTCTTGGTTCCTTAGATCAATTTTGTTAGTTTTCAACAATTGAATCAATGTGCTTCAATGCTAACACTTGGATTGTCAAATCAATGTGAAGAAAGGTTAAAGGTTTTTGATGGTCAAGATGATGAGGATAATTTCATTTTGCAGTCTCGGCCAACTTTTGTCAGTTCTAATGTTCATTCCTCTAATTTTCCTTCTGAGATGGAGTTTGAGAATTTTTTTGATGAGGCCTTAGTAATTGTAGGAGAACAAATGATATATGATATTGCTTTTGAGGTTTTTTGGGAAGGGGAGTTTCCAAATGATCTGGGTTTGTTATCAATATCTCAGTCCTTGTTGTCTCCTCCTTCAAGCAAAAAGTCTCCTTCCAAAAGGGGTAGGAAGTCTTTAGCTACCAAGTTACAAGAAGAAATAGCAGCAGGCATACAGTCTACATTAGATGTCAACATGGGTATAGGATTGAAACAAAAAAGACCAAGGAGAGCTTGTTGCTCTCCCAAGTTGCAACGAGGTTAATATCATGGAATGTAAGAGACATAAATGCCCCTTAAAAATGGGCCCAAGTCAAGCATCAATTGGATGCTTGTGGGGCAGATATAGTTGTTCTTCAAGAAACTAAAACTTCAAATGAGACTTTTCAAGCTATTAGTAAGAAGTGGAACAAATGGCAAGCTTCTCATTCACCATCTCAGGGAGCTTCAGGAGGTTTGATTACTCTTTGGAATGCAAAAACAGTTAGCATTAGTAATGTTTCTTTTGACCATAATTGGCAGCTAATGAAGATTAATCATTTTGATTTATCTTTTAGGTTGTTGAATGTTTATGGGCCTAATAGTACAATAGGTAAGAAGTTGTTGTGGGAAACTCTAAAACTGAAATTAGATGGGTTGGGCCAAAACAAAGTTGTTCTTGCAGGGGATTTCAATGCAATTACAAGTTTACTAGAGAAAAAAGGTAGGATATGTCCTCCAAAAAAAGACATGGAGGATTTTGCTGCTTTTATTCAAGATAATGCTTTGGTGGATAATTCCACAAAATGGAGGATTTAATTGGACAAATAGGAGGAAAAATTTCCTTCAATTTGCGAAAATGTTAGATAGGTTCTTAACTTCTCCAAATTGGGTCTTAAGTGAATTTGAATTGGCATCTGAAATATTGCCTTTTGTTGCCTCAGATCATTTTGCTATCTCACTTGATTTGATAGCAAAAAAAGTAAAGTCCAAGTTTCAATCTTCTTTTAAGTTTGAGATAATGTGGTTTAGACATCCTGAGCTTATCTTTTTGATAAAACAATGGTGGTTGAGTGCACCCTTTCTTCATGGTTCTAGAATTTTTTAGTTGATCAAGAAATTGGATCATGTTAAGCAATAGTTAAAAATTTGGAATCAACATGTTTTTACGAATTTTTTTGTACATAAAGACCTGGTTTATAAAAGGTTAGTAGAGGTAAATGAAAACATTATTGCTAATGGGCTTGACAATGTATTATTTGAAGAATAGAGTAAATTGAAAAAGGAATGGAAAGAGTTGTTATTGAGAGAGGATGTCTATTGGAGACAAAAATCAAGATAATTATGGCTGAAAGATGGAGATAGGAATACAAAAAAAAATCACATATCAGCTCAAATAAAAAAAGCAAAAAGTTATATTTTCTCAATTCAAGATAGTGTGACAAGAGTTTTGCTTAATAAAGAGGAAGAGATTCAGAATGATGAAGTATATTTTTCTCTGCCTTAATTAACTGTAAATAATAATGACAATGCTCATTTAGTAAGGGAAAGAGAAGATCTTCTTCAAGATATCCCAAAGTTGGTCTCTCATGAAGATAATGTTAGGTTGTTGGCTCCTTTTTCTCTCAAAGAAGTAAAAGAGGTGGTTTTCTCCATGCCTCCTGACAAAGCCCCAGGACCTGACGGTTTCACTGCCATCTTTTATCAAAAATGTTGGGAGTTCATTGGGGTTGATATTCTAAATGCATTGGAGGAATCAAGAAAGTCAGGAGGTATGTTGAAAAACTTCAATGTGACTAATATTGCTATCATTCCAAAAATTAATTCCCCAAATACTTTCTTTGATTTTTGACCTATTTCACTTTGCAATACTATATATAAAATCTTTACAAAGGCCATTTATCTTCGGTTATATCCTCTTGTGTTTGCAATCATTTTTGAGGAACATGGGGGTTTCGTTCCTAGCAAAGAAACATCAGAAGGAGAAATTGTTGCTCATGAAACTTTGCACTCCATTGCTGTAAACAAAATGTCTTCCATGATTATTAAACTTGGTATGCAGAAGGTGTATGATAGGCTTGATTGGTCTTTTTGGAATTAGGTGCTATTGAAGTTTGGTTTTTCTCCTAAGTGGTGTAAGTGGATAATGGCATGTTTATTAGGTGCCAAGTTTTCAGTGTTATTAAATGGATCAACAGTTGGGGTTTTTAGATCTACCCAAGGGATCCGCAAAGGGGATCCATTGTCTCCATTTTTATTTATCATTTTAGCAGAAGCTTTGAGCAGGTCTTTTCATAAATCTCATGTGCAAGGTATCATTTAGGTTGTTTCTATTCTAAATACTAATATATCAACGACTCATTCTGTTTTTGCTAATGATACTTTGCTCTTTGGTAAAGCTGCAATTTTAGAAGCTTTGCATATAAAGTCATTATTGGATAAGTATACTAGAGCTTCAGGTCAAAAATTAAATGAAGGAAAGTAAAAAATATATGTGTTCAATACAAAATCGAGTATTGAGAAGCTAATTGTGAGGCTATTTGGTTTTCAACAAGCTCGGTTGCCATGTAAATATATTGGGATTCCATTCTTTATAGGTCAAAACAAGATTTCTGATTGGAAAAAAATCATTCAAAGTATACAAGCTAAAATTTTATCATGGAAAGGGAGTTGGCTATCTTTAGTAGGGAGAATTTTGTTGGTAAAATATGTGTTATCAACAATTCCTAATTATTATATGGAAGTTTTAAAAGCTCCAAAGTCCATTTTTCAAATTCAAAAGTTGAATAGAAAATTCCTATGGTCTGATAATGTGGACAACAAAAAGAAAATTCCTTTGATATCTCTGGAAGCAATGTGTTTAGAGAAGTTAAAAGGTAGAGCAGGTCTTCATAATTTGATAGAAAGGAATTTTGCATTAGGAGCTAAAATGGTTTGGCGAATGTATGCAAAACCTGCCCTAAAATGGTGTCATCTTATGCAAAACAAGTATTTGGATAACCAGTGTCCATCGAGAATTTTTACTGTGGCAAATCCACCTGGGGCCAACAATGTGGAATTTTTTAGCCTCATGTAGAAAAGTCATTTTACCTCATTTAACTTGGGAGGTAAATGATGGTAATGAAGCCCTATTCTAGAAAGATTCATGGAATGGATATCATAATCTAGCTATTGGTTATAATTTTGAGAATTCTGCAACCCTATTGTCTCAATGTTGGGGCCCAAAAGTCAAAGATTATGTTCAACATGTAGATTCATTGACAGGAAAATTCAAGTGGAAATATTTTTCAAATGAGTCAACAGATGAGAATCATAAATGTCAAATTCCATCTATCCTTTAAGAAAGAGCAATTTATTTTTCATCCAAACCTGATAGATTAATTTGGTCTAAAGAAAAATAGGTTGCTATACAGTTAAAGAGGGGTACAAATTGATTTCTCAAGCTTCCTTACAAATGTATGATCAAAGAGCATATCAATTTTGTTGGAACTCAAAAGTTTTTCCTAAAGTAGGTTGTTTTTCATGGCTAGCAATTCAAAATAAAATTCTTACAAGTGACAAGTTAGCAAAACTAAGGATAGTTGTTCCTTTCAAATGTGTGCTTTGTGATCAGGAGCTGGAAGACATTAATCACCTTTTCCTTTTGTGTCCAGTAGCACAGGTTTGTTGGTTTTTGTGGCTAAAATGAATTGGCAGACAGTTTTTCCAAACACTATTTGGAAATTATATACTAGTTGGCCTTAGTTGTATAAATCTTCATTTTTTGCAAGTATTTGGTGTATTATACCGTCTTTAGTTTTATGGACTATTTTGTGGGAAATAAATAGATACATTTTTAGGAAAGAGAAACTGAATATTGATTAGGTGTTGTTATTATTGGAAAGGTCAATATCGGAAACAGTAAATGCATATGTGTATAAAGCTAAACATGTTGGTTCACTTTTTACTAATTGGAATTTAAAGTTGTTGTCTTCATGGACATTCTTATCTCTGCCTTTCAAAGGTAATCTTCATTAGTATGCTCAAAAAGTAAACAGAGCTTCCATAGTTTGGTTACCTCCTCCTATCGACATCTTCAAGTTTAATATAGATAGAGCCTCTAGAGGGAATCTAGGTTTATCTAGAGCAGGGGTGATTATAAGGGATCATAAAGGGTTAGTGTTATGTGCTAAATATTTTAAATTGATATCTGGGACTAACAATGTTGTTGAGGCTTAAGCTCTTTTGCATGATTTGAAGTTAGTTCTTAGTTTTAAGCTTCCTATGATCCAAATAGGAGATTCTTTGATCTTAATTAATGCATGTCAGGATCGTAAGCTTTAGAATTGGATGTTGGAGTACATTGTTAAACAGATCTGGTCCATGCTTGATAAGATAGGTAACTATCAAATCTTGCACACATACAAAGAAGGAAATATGGTGGCAGATTTTTTGGCAAATTATGGGTGTGATCAAGTAGATAATGAAGTTACTCATGTGGTTGAACTGGGTAAGATTCATCCTATACTAGAAGCATTATTATCAAAAGAGGAAAGTTATTAATTCCTCTGAAGCTTCATTGATGTATTTGGCAGATCATCTAGCTAATTTGGGGTGTGAACAGTTATCTGATGAATGTTGACATGATATAGAATTGCTTTCAAAGATGGTAGTAATTCTGATTAAGGAGGGAAATTCCTAAAATAATCTCAAATTCTGGCTAATATTCAATTGCATCTATGGATGTTAGTCGAGGCTTGACATATTTTAGGAATAAGCATATGATACATAAATTTGTGATAACTATCTTATGTGGCAATGAGATGATCTGGAAACACATGTGTAATTGACAATTACAAGTGTGTTATGCTTCTAGCTAGATCTATGAAAAAGATAAATTAAATCATCATACTTGGTGATCTGGCTACACATGTGTAATTGAAAATAACAAGTGTGTTATGAATAAGCATAGGATACATGAATCTGTGATAACTATCTTATGTGGCAATGAGATGCTTTGGAAACATATGTGTAATTGGAAATTACGCGTGTTATGTTTCTGACCAGATCTATGAAAAAGTGAAATTAAATCATTATACTTGGTGATCTAGCAACACGTGTAATTGGCAATTACATGTGTTACATTTTTTCTAGATCTTTATAAAAGAGAAATGAAAGCATCACAATTGCATGTATATGAAAAACATCATTGATGATGTCACAATCAAGAAACAAAGTGATGCAAACAACTTTTACAACTTCAATGTTGATGTAAGCTTGTATGTGTGAAGCATTTCATCGTACTCTACAGGATGAACCAGTTTTTTCATTGTACTCCTTAAAATGAGCCAACACAAAAAATGATGTCATCGACATCAAGCTATGGTGTGGAAAATCTCATGGTATCACTTTTTTGGTCCTTTTGTATACTTAACATTTATTTACTATTTGCGGGTTCATTCAAATAATCATTTTTGTAGATGCTCTCTGTGATATGGTACAAAATTCGATTGTGTTGAACTACAACATATTTATGTATATATCCTAAATGTGTGGGAAGTATGTAATTCATGTGGACACCTGAGCATTGATAATTAGTCATTATCAATATTCAAGGTTTCAAATTTGCTACATCCTCTATATTTACTCTAACAATGTAAGTATTTGGTGTGTGTCGAAAGTGGAAAAAATCTGTGTTTTTGCCTGGAAGCTAAGTGGTGCCTCTAAATTTCTTAAAAAGCACAAAAGTGATGGAATAGCAGCTAAAAAATTTATGGGTATTCTTCCCAGTTCAATGTTGGGAATTTCCTTTCTCTAGTAGTCTGGATGAGTCTCATTTGTAGTTGGTGTTCAAATTACGATGCCTGTGTGACTTCAGATGTCTCAAGTGTGTCATTGGTAGGAAAATTTTCCATCCTAAGACAAGAAGGATAATTTTTCCATCAAATATCATGTCCATTTTTATTTCCACTCTCATGGATATGTTTCAATGCCTTCACTCTGTGAATTTAATTGCAGAGAAAATGGTTAATGAGGTTTTCTTGCAAGATGATGCCCTGTTGCTCGTAGTCCAGAAATATGTTTTTGGTTTGAGTGATGGTTATGTTGGCGGTATTTTTCCACCCAACTTTCTTCCCCACAACAGAGCTTATGTCAATGTGTTTGATGCCTTAAAAGCTTCACTTGTGCTGAGTGACCCAAGCCCTTTAAATCGAGCTCTGACAAGGTTTAGTCACCATCTGGGAAGGGAGTTGTCTGAGTGCTTCAGGGAAAAATATCATTTTTCCTCCCTCCTTCTCCATCATAATTTCCACCATGCAGCTACTTTGGTGAATAATCACTTACCACAAATATTTCCTCTGTCTTCCCAGGTGGTGCCACCAAATATATAGCAGAATATCAATCACCCTCGTGAAATTCCTGGCATTAATGTCACTGCAAATTCACATAATATGGAAGAGGGTGAATGAAGTGTAAGGTGAGAACACGATGGAGATAATGCAGATGGAAGAATAAGTTTTTGTCCATAAATTTTTTTTTTGGGTTTTGGTAATGCATAATTGGCTATTATCCAAATTGCAAAGGTTTTTTTATGCAACCCCCCATAAGGAATGTCCAGGCAAGTTGATCACAGTTGTTCGGGTTGGCCAGTTGGTTTTTTGTTATGTAAACATTAGAGAGTAAGCATGGACAAACATTACATAAGGATCGTGACTTCAATATAATGATTGACATTAAGGATTGTTGGTTGAAATTTTGCATACTCCTCAAAAATATATGTGGATTGTATTTGGTTGATTGTGCTACAATGATTATGTAAAGTCATGTTAATGGTCCTGTTTATTGGGATGAGTTGTAATATTTTAATTTTTGTAACTATTTGAGTTATAACCAGAGGTTTTCTTCTTGGTTCTTTCCTACCGGTATGCTCTTTGAACCAGGTTATGTAATTGTAACTATAAATAATATAATATAATATAGTGGATTGCCACTTTTGCTTAAAAAAAAATGAAGAATTTTTTTTTGTCAAAGTGGTGGAAAACAAATTGCATACAATGTAAAATTCTTGAAATAGGAGCTAGCATATTTGGGAGTTCAACTATAACACCTACCAAATGTGTCCAACTAATATGATTAAAATAAGGAGGTAATACTGACCCTAAATTTGGAGCTCTTTACTTTTCATCCTAATGATGGATCACAAAGTGTGATCCAAAACATTGATGTAAAAATTATTACACAATCGAATCCAGAAATTTGAGTAAATAAACAATATGGATTATGAAAACTTGATATCGTTAATGAGAAATCTCTTCTAGCTAGAATATTGTATATATGAAAGACTAGATTGAAATTATATGGCTACAAACTTTCTTTAATAAACAATTATTAGCTAGCAAAATACACATCTTTTAATATGTTTTCACCACAACAAAAATTGGATGACAAAATCTGACAACATGAATATTAAATCATTGAGTTGTCCCCCCTTAAGTTATGATTCACTTAGTAGTTGCATAAAATACTATCTCATTATACATTATGTTGGACCACAAGCCTTCCATTTTATTTTTCAAAGTTTATATATAGGTTACACTTAAGATGGAGGAGGTAGGGCATGACAACCAAACAATTGTGACCCTTTTTTAATAAGCATAAAAGTTGCAACCCATTTTAATGTCACAATTCCTCCTTTCATACAACACCAACATCAAATCATGAATGTATGATGAATCTCCTTTAATTATTATGATATTATTATATCATTTTAGTGTCGTAAATTATCGACCTTGAAAATTTCACATTAGGTTTAACTCCCCCTTATGTGCCTAGACCTAATTATGCTAATAATTTGTCTGTTTTATTATCATTTTTGGAAAATCATGATATAATTGGGATTTGATATTAATTATTTATTCAACGGTAACAAAAGCCCCAAAATAGGTCTGGTCTAGGGTGCCACTGCCCTTGACCAACCTATTTTGGCCCTATTAGCAAATAGACTGTCCCCTTCAAATAATTAGATGAATGACTCAAATATGCCCAGCAATGAAGACAAATTAGTTACCAATAGCTCTAGAGATCGCTATTGGATTAGCGATCGTCCTCTGAATTTTAGAGGTGCAACTCCCTCTTATGATCTTCAAGGAATTAGAAAAACTGAAAATAAAGCTAAGGTATGCTTTTAACCAGAAAGCAGAAAAGGCCAAACCCAATATCGAGAAGAATCTTGATATCAGATGCAAGATACAAATAATAAAATACTGGCACAAAAACCAATTTAATCTTGACAATCACAGAGAATAAAATGATACACTCAATATTATTTGTAAAATTAAATCTATCATGAAGAAACTACGTAACTCACACAAAGGTAAAACATAGCATTAAGATGTACTCCTAAACACAAATATTTAAGAACATCAAATTGTCTTCACAATCTTGTGTGTATGAAAATATGCTTATTATAAAGGATTCAAAACACATACAATAAAACCTTATATCAAAGAAATTGAAAGAAGAATAAACAAACTCTTTATGGCAGCTTCTTCGAAGTCGTTCTATTGCTCTCTATCTCCAGCATTTCGTTGATTCGAGTTGCTCTCAGATTTTATGATGCCAAGCTCAACAAAATGGACTACTAGATAATGAGATTTAAATTAAAATGCATACTATACTAAGATGCAAGATTATTGCTAAGATATAATAAGATTATTGTTAAAGATGCAAATGCATAAGCGTAATTGCTTGTGTGTGTTTGTGTATATCTCTGAGTATACCTTGTGTAACCAATGCTTGGATTTGCA
>VDFB02166557.1:0-19821 GCA_007258455.2 Sequoia sempervirens | reverse complement strand
AAATTGCAAAATCTTTGGCAACATCTTCCTTTCTGTTCCTTATGCTACAAATATTCAACGGCCTATAGCTGTTCATATTAATTGTATCTCTTCGTGTATGTTAAAGCCATTTGCTTATTCTATTGCTTTCGGTTTTATTTCATGGAAGCTGAAATGTCATAGTATATGTGGCACAAGAGCCAATAAGTCCATCTTACATTTTGCTCATGACAATTTAATTTGTCTCATTTGTCCCTGAAACATTAGTCAAAGTCAATTAACGAACAAGTCAATTTTATAGTTAGCTTGTGCAAATTAAGCCAATTCTATCTTTTACTCATTAATGAAATTAACTAATCAGTTTAACAAGATAGCTTTCAGACAAGTTAGGTCAGTAATGAATAAAGTTGTTTGACTAATGAGTCAATTGAGTTCAATAGTTAGTCATAGTGATAGCAACAAATCCTTGTTTGATGATGTCATTGTTGAATTTGCTTGTGTGTCCCTGTCTGCACTTTTTCTATAGCTTCATTCAATGATGCTTCATGGTTCAAGTATTAAGTGTAACTGGAAACCTTTCTTGACTTACATCCATTGATTTAAATCTGTTTTGAAACCATAATTGCAGTGGTTCTTTAAGCTCGATGCAAAACAACAATATAGTTAAAATGCATTGCAAAAGCCTATAGAGAACCATGTTTGCACTATTAGTGTCCATTACACCATCATTGTCATCCATTGCAATTAAAATTTTGGCAGTTGTTTGCACAAATGTGTTTTCATGCGTTGTGAAACCCAACTTGCTTTTTTGGGATATTATAATGAAGCAACATAGAAAAAAATAGCCATTTGTTGCCTTGAGTAACTTGTTTCTTGGTGTTCATTCAACAAGCACAAGAGCTTCTGCTCTGTCACTGTAAACGTCCCCTTTCTATTGATAAAAGCTGTCAGTTTTTTAGCCTATCTCTTTTCTTAATCTTATTTGTATATGTCATTTTCTTCCAGATTCCCATTTAAAAAGGAAACTCCATATTCTACTACCAAACAAAATGCATTAACGTCAAAGAAGTTTGAAATTGAAGATAACAACCCTAATAGCACTCACTTGGATAAACTATTTTTCTATAGTGACAATTTTATTGGGTCCTAGTGTCAAGGCAAGAATACTTATGCATTTGGTTGAAATGCTTTTATTAGTTCCTGCTAGTAGGCAAAAATACTTATGCATTCGCCTAGAATGCATTTAACTGGTAGCATGAACCAATCACATTGCGCCATTTAACATATTGCTTTTTTTTTGTATAGTTTGAATTTGGAGAGCTATTTTATATATTGGAAAATTAGCATTTATCTATTTTTCTATTTGTCTGAGTAGCTTTATAAATCATTTTCATTTTAAACATTTGGGATAATGCGAATGCAAAAATTGATTAAATAAATTTAAGCAAAGGCATAGTTTAAAAGGTGGTGGCTAGAGGTACGTAATCCATGAATGTAGATTAAATGCATTAAAATATTAGGAAACAGTGAGCGCATAAATTGATTAATAAAAATTAAGCAAAGGCATAGTTTGTCAAACTGGCGGGTAGACGTACATGATGCATGAAAAAAAATTTAAATGCATTGAATGGCATTTGGCTCGAGGTAAAGGCGGTCGAGCCGCTTGGAGGCCACACATGGCCAGGGTACTTTGGTCATTTAATATAGAGTTGAGTTACTTGGTATGCATTTCTATTGCTTTGCGTGTGTTATTTTTTTGTGTTTTATAAGCCCTTGTTCTGAGGAAGAGTTTGTAGCCACTAAGCAGGAGATGTTACGGTTGCAAGCCCCACACCTAGAAACGAGTTACTTGACATGATAATTTCTTACTCTCCACAGTTCCTTTCTATTCAAGTGCATCGTGGGGCTATGTTTCATAGTACTTTAGTTCCCTATCACAATCACTTTCTGCTTAATGTGTCAGTGCATGTATGTATGTGTGCATGTTTCTATGTGCATGTGCATTTACCTATGTGCATATCTATGTAGATCTTTGTAGATGCATATATGCATCCATGCATCTGACTCTAGATATATCTATGCATATATGTGTTTATGCATATATGTATGTATGTATAGATGCATTTATGTGTATACACATGTGATCATATGGATGCATATATGCTTGTGTCCATAGATGCATTAATCTGTCTTTACATGGATGTATCTGTACATATATATACATATGTATACATATATGTGTGTGTCGATATGTCTTTTCTACAAAATAGTTTACAGTGACAGGGCAAAGGTTGTCATGATTCCAACAAAGGACACTTGCAAACAAGCTACTCCAGGCAATAAATAGTTTCTTTCATCAGTTTTCTTTTATTTTAATGTCCATAGGTACATTGGGGTTCATAGTGCTCAGCCTATGTTATACTTCAGAAACTAGTCCCTTGGGCAAGCAATTGTCTTTTCTCCAATGTAGAATGTGACATCTTAACAATAACTTGGCGCTTATGAGCTCTCTAAAGACTGCATATCTTCAACTACTGCAAAACTGTTCCATAGTGCAAGTTTTAGAGCCACTGTTCTGTTACCATGTCCCATAATAGGACCTTACAAACAATATGAGCACAATGTGTTAAAAGCACTTTACAAACTGTCAGGCTAATGCAATTTACAGATATAAGCTTAAACTCCACACTTGCTTTCATGTCTCTCGTTGTCATTAAAGCATAAAGCAAAGAGGATTTTTTTCGCAACTTCTAATTTTTTTACTTTTACACGATAATTCACTTTATTAACTAATGAATCAAATTATCTTAATTAATTTATTTTGTTTTTCCTTTTGTCATTTCATATCTAATTAATTACATAACTGTTGAATAGTATTTATATACATAATAATTAAAACAAATAAATAATTATAACTATCCTTGTGCACATTTGACCAATCAAACAAAGTCAATTAAAAGATCTAATTCCACTTATTCACTGATAGTATTGGCATACAATTTCCTTGAAAAGTCTTGAAAAAGAGGATTACTCAAACACCAATAAGGATTCTGATTTGTAACATTTCTATCCAGATCATCTTTATTGAATAAGATGTTGTGGCATACATTAATTGGATGTATCTCATCATCTTTCTTATCAGGATACCAACAACCTTGGTTTGTATTTCTCCTTGGGTGTATCTAAATGCCATGAGTTATGAATTCTACTTGCATGTGGCTTCATTGCACAAGTAATAGTAAATGCTACATAATGGTACAAAATACACTTATGCACATGGAAATGAAATGATCCCATTTAGTTAGAAAATCAATATTTACGTCCCTTTCACTATTAAGTTATAGCTAGTTTGGAATTAAACAATAGGTAGAAATTGTTTTTACCATAACTTAACAGTGGTAGCACAAGTCAGTGTTGTTTTTTGCTTTGGTATTGATTAGTTGCTGTGGCCTATTAACACTTTTTTAGGTGCTTAAGCAAATATGGAATCTATTCCATTGATTGCTCGTAAAGAGCTTATGCCACCATTGCAATAACAGAATTACCCTGGTGCATACATATGCAAAAAAAATGTTCTATATTATAGGGTACACAAATAGCAACAAGTATTTCAAAATTAATAAAAAATGCAATTTGTATTTTAAGAAACAAAAGTTCTAATTTGGATTGTTTCTCGTTTGAATGAATCCACATAAGAATTATGTTTTCTTTTTATGAATAACATAGTATATGTCACTCACTGTACTCATTTTTCTAATTTGTCCTTGTGACAGGGTTCAATGCTTTCAACTGTATTTAAACAATCACGCACAAACTACACTAGGAAAAATTGCTTGTCCCTATCACACTTTGTACATTTGTACAAGTATACTTGATCATTCGATAGCAAACTACAAGGTCATTTTTCCAATTTGTCTTTTTGCTTTTCTAGAAATGCAATTGAAATTCTTCAATATAATAACTGCATAAAGTTCTTTTTCCATGTATTCATTTTGTCATCTTGTATTCCTCATTTCTTTGAACATAAATTATTTAGAGGACTGTTTCCATATATACAAACAAGAAAATGCATTATCCACAATTGCAATAGTAATTTTTCTTCGAGCAATAGAATAGGTTTTGCTAATGTGTTAGTATGTTATACTTCCTCTATACAATATCCATAGAATAGAATGAACTGCTAGCATATAATTTTTAAACCCTGTTTACAGTTTCAAATAGCGTTTAGAGCCATAGGTCTTTGTTCTATGTCAACTGGTTTTTACCTATATGCATTTAAGGCAATTTTTTTCATAGGACTGTTTATAGCTGCGGCAAGTTGCTATGCAGTTTGCAAATTATCATATGTTTAATCTTCTTGTTTTACAAATAAAAGCCTACAAAGTTAATTTCAAAAGCTGACATGGCAGATGAGTACAATGAATGATGTACTACGTCCCTCATAGACATGATGCAATATTTTTCCATGGTCTTGCTTACATGCAAAATGACTTTAAGCATAGTTTTTTTTTGCTCACATTGCCAATTTCACTATGTGCTTTAAACCTCTAAAGTAAAAGGAAACTGAGGAAAGAAGCTATTTATTGCCTCAAGTAACTTGTTTCTAGTTCTGGATACTGTAACTATAAAATTTTTTGCTTAATCGCTATAAACTCTCCTAGAACAAAGACTTCTAGGATAGAAAAACAATATGCACAAAGTAATAGTGATGCTTAACAGCTGACTTAAGTCTATAGCTAATGGACAAAGCAGCTTGGTTATACATGTCCACCAAGCCATTTCAATAGTTTTCCATCGACCCACATGCTATTTAATGCATTCGCTTTGCATATATGCACTGTGTGGCTGCACCTCTAAGTTTCAATCTCTTTTTAAAATTATTTAATCAATCTATGCCTTCACTTTTGATCAATGGACCTATGCCTTTGCATGTCCCTCAAATTGTCTATACACAAATGATTTTAAAAGCTATTCCCACAAATAAGAAAATCCATAGATCTTCTCTGATCAAACAATGCTTTTGCATTTCCCTGACTTTCTATAAACAGAAAAGATTTGTCAAACTATTCTCTAAGTGCCACTTGATTCATGTTTACCTGAATAGCTTTTAAAATCATTTGTTCTTTGGAAAAAAAAATCAGTCGCTTAGAAGTACATAGCAACAAAGGAATCCAATAACACAAAACATTTAAATACCATAGACCGAGATTGACAATATGAGCAAAAAAGATTCTTGTCAACCAATTGTTGCATGTAGACAAAGCTACCTAAAAATATTGTTTTGTGTTTGTAGCACTAAAAGTATACATCATGCATTGTACTCATTTATCCACTTTGGCAATGTAACAGGAATAAGTACATACAATCCTGCTAGGGGACAATGGATAACAAGGTTAGGTTGAAGAATTAATACTATTTTCCCCTTGTGCTTCTATTAAATTGTTTGTTGTGTGGTATGTTACGTAAGCTTTTGCTACTACTCAATCTGCATTTTCCAACATATATAGAGATTATTAACTTCCAAGATCCTCGACAACATGGTTCATACTATCGAATGCTATTGAGTGAAAGCACATAGGCGACAATGTTAACAATTATAGATTTTGTAATCTAGATACTAGTGTTAAATTCTATTCATACCCAACATTTGCTATACCCAAACACATTAGGTTACACGAAAAAACAAAGAAAATGATAGACGTTGACACCTATGAATTAACAAATCACCCTCAAATATCAAACATTGACTATGTGCTTAAGAGCAAGGGACTTTGCAGATTGAGTGCTTTTGCATACAATGTTGGTGATTGTTTGTTTGACTCATTACAACTATTGCTTAACAATCGGTAGAAATCAATTCAATTATGAAATGGAGCTATAGATTACTTCTTGAATTGCCTTCAAAACAAGGACAAAGAAGCAATAAAATCATACAACTATGAACTAGACCCTGATACTCTATATACATTGCACAAAGTACATGATCCACAAACATACTTCCGCAGAATGCAATTATCTGCACAGCCACAGGCAGATTGTGCAGAAAGTGGATTGTGGGGTGACCTATTTTGCATTCAATGGATATCCAAATCGTTGAATATACAAATCTCCCTTTGGTCAAGCACAACAGCAAGAAGGTACTTACAGTTCAGTAGCTCTGACTACACAGAATCAGTCTCTATACTATTTCATGACATGAATTCTTTAAGTGGACACTTTGAACCATTGTTAGAAATTGAAACACAAAACATAAGTTCAAAACAACCCATGAGTTCACATGAAATAAAAAAATTGTGCCCAAAGTATCCTCAAATATCAAACATTGACAACATCCTTAGAGCTGAAGGCCTTTGTAGATTACGCACATTTGCATACAATGTTGGTGATTGTTTATTTGATTCGCTTCAAGTTCTACTTAACAACCAGTACACCTCAACTCAATTACGCAATGGAGCTATAGATTATTTCCTGACTTGCTTTCAAAAAAAGGACAAAGAAGCAATTACCAAATCGCACTAACGATGAACTAAATCCGGGTACTCTGCCATTGCACAAAGTACATGATCAAAGCATACTTCCCGCAAGAATGCGTTAATGCGCGAAATAAATAGAAGAACCATAGCTGACGATGGGTTATTAAGGGTGACTATTTTGCATTCCTTTGGATATCAAAATGGTTAAAATAATATAGATAAGCCTCTGGTCATTGGCAACATCAAGAAAGTACTTAGATTTCAATGATTCTGGATATACAGAATCAGTCTCTATACTGTTCCATGATACAAACCCTCTGGCTGGACATTTTGAGCCGCTCCTGAGAATCAAAGCCCAAAATCTAACTTCGCTATCCTCAACAGAAACACTCAAACTTAAAGTTCATCGATAAGTCCACAATACAAAAATACTTATGACCAAACCCACATGCTTGCCTAAAACAAAAGGAAAGAATTGATACAAAATACGTGTAGCAAACAATTTTAAACATGAATCAACAATAAGACTTAATCACCTAAAGAAATTGATTAGAAAAGAAAAACAAATAAAAAGTGTACCTAGCAGCCCAAAGAAAAAAAAAACATTGACACCAATAGAAATTTATAAAACATCAATACAGGATACACCAAAACACTCATGTGCAATTTGCCAAGTGCTCTGTTTTAACAAGGACATCAGGATTTTCAAAGAAAAGCAAAAACAACTATACTGTGGGCTAGTACAATCAGATTCCTTACCATTCACAGATCTCATATGCAATGTATGCTACTTTGCATTGAAATAGTCCACTATTCCAAAGTATGCTACGCCACAGAAAATCAGAACTAACAGACCATTGTGCTATGTACAAAACTTAACACATCTAGAAGAACAACTTGTCTCACTTAGAATTGCATTTGCACATATTTGGGAACTAGGGTTCAAAAGGTCTCAAATAGGCCTGACAGGTTCTATTATAAATGTCCCTATTGACATGAACATTGTATAGAGAGCATTAACACAATCAATTAACAACACACAAACAATTGTTGTTTCATTGAAAAGACGCTTACAATACAAAAATGCATTTCAGAAAGGCATGGTGTGCCCAAATGTCATCATGCAAGCTTTAACTCAATTAACAAGGACACCATTATACAAAATGCACGAATTCCACATAAACCAAGACTGGCAAGAAGTTCTCCAATGCACTAAAGAAAACGAAGCCAATAGTCCACAAAATACAAGTGAAACAGAAGCCGACAGTGAAATGGAAAATGAAAACCCATCAGAAACACTGATACATGGATTCACTGAGTCTAGAAGTATCCATAACATGGAGGACAAGATTATTGAAATTGCACCTGCAGAGCACAAGTATCCAATTGGAATATTTAAGGACATTTATGCTAAAGAAATGAATTTCCCAACTTTATTCTTTGGCAAGTCACGTGATAATGACATTGTAAAAAACTTTATGTATCAAAAAATAGTACGCTGGGAGCTCTTACAGTCAGAAAGACAATTTGCATATCATACAACAAACATTTTTTTGAAAGCTATAAAGGTTCTAATACAACAAGTACTTTCCACAATGACAATCAGAATCCGCAAGGGCCAGTTAAAAGGGCAGAAGCTATTTGCGAAAGATCTTAAACACAAACCAAACCTAGAAAAAATTCTTAAATCAGATATTGGATACGTTGATTTCAAAAGAATAAGAATCTCTCCAAACTATTCACAACAACTTAAGAAAAATGTATTTGCTATCATTCGACAACTAGGACCACCAACATTTTTCATCACTTTCTCTAGTGCTGAGCAAAATTGGGATCCACTAATTCAAACATTACAAGAGCTACACAATCTACACCAATTAGCACAGAACCGTCAAGAATCTAATCACCCAACACACATTGACAAATTTGAACTAATCAAGAAAGATCCTATCACTTGTGCACGTTACTATAAACATAGAATCAATGCAATTAAAAAATTGATACTTACAGATGACTCTTTCTTTGGAAATGTCATTGATTGCTTTTCAGTCACTGAGTTCCAAAATCGAGGAAATGAACATGATCATTTCCTCATATGGATTAAAAATGCACCAATCTACACAACAAATAACAACATAGACATCATAGCTTTTGTTGATAAGTATATTACCTGCGACACTCAAAATTTGGAACCTCTTTTGGCAATGCTACACAAACACCATCATACAAAGAAATGCAAGAGATCAAGAAAACAACTTTGTAGGTACAATTTTCCTTTCCCACCAATGCAAAAGTCAACTATACTTTTACCAATAGTCCAAAAGACTGAAGCGATAACTACAAATGCCACTTACATCTTTTCAAAACTCCAAAAAGAAAAGTATGACGAAACATTCACTTTTAAAATGTTCTTAAAAGAATTAAACTTAAGTGACAATGAATACATTGAAGCTTTGAGCTCAACATTAAACAAGCCCACACTTTTCTTACAAAGAAAACCATCACAAATATGGAACAATAGTTTTTCAAGAAAAATTCTGGACCTTTGGAAGGCTAATACAGATGCACAATTTGTCCTAAATGCATATGCTGCTGCTATGTACTGTAGCTCATATATTGCAAAAGTAGACAAGTCAATGACATATGCATTCAAAAGAATACATACAGACCACAAGCAAGACAATATTGATGCAATACGAATGGTGAGTAAACTTGGAAATGCCATGCTTAACTTGCAGCAAATGTCATCACAGCAAGCTGCACATATTGTTCTGTCATTGCCATTAAATTACAGTTCAAGAAAATGTATATTCATTGATACGCGATCTGACAATGATCGTACATTTATACTCAAATCTGTTAAACAATTGAGCAATGAGCCAGATGAATCACAAAATGTTCTTACAAAATCTATTATAGACTACTATTTAAAATGCCCTGAAACAATGGTGGACATATGTCTTGCAAAATTTGTTTCAAGATACAACAAATACGGTGCTAAAATTGAACCAAAGGCCAAACCCAATGTTATATGGTTTATCAATTTCAACAAACACTTTGATTTAGAGAATCATTGTAGAGAGCAATTGGTTCTCTAAGTTCCATTTACCATTAATGAAAATACACTAAAACAAAACTTTGATTGTTGGGAACATGCATACATGTACCATGGACAAACCATTCAAACAAACAGTGCAAAGTTCATCCACAGCCCAAACTCCGCATGGGGTGACATTGACAAAGCTATAAATGAACTTCAGACTCTTGAAGATGAAAAGCTCATTGACCTGCCAGTGAAAGCAAAGCTTTCCCAGAAAGAACTATATGACATTCAAATAGACCTTCCAAACATAGGCCATTCTAACCCAAATACCACATACTCCAATGGATTTCAAATTACAAAGCACCCACAGATTATAGATAACAATGAATACTACAAGTTAAGACGCATGTTAAATAAAGAACAACAAGCAATTGTTAAGGATGTTCTCATTAAAAAAATGAAAAATCAACAAAATCCATTGCACTTGTTCTTGACTGGAGGAGCTGGAACAGGTAAAACTTTTACAGCAAAATCCATCTACCAAGCTCTCATTCACATGTATAGCAATTCTATTGACAATAATCCAGACAAACCCAAGGGCTTATTAACTGCATATACAGGTAAAGCAGCATATAACATAGGGGGATTCACATTACATTCAGCATTTCACATACCTTTTAATACATCATAATTCCTCCCACTGAACACTAAAATACTTGACACTATGTCAAAGCACTATGATCAATTGCGCATACTTCTTATAGATGAGATATCATTAGTTGGCTCAACATTTCTACGGTATATTGATAGAAGACTACGAGACATAATGCAAATGCCTACAACATACTTTGGGAACCTTGATACCATATTTTGTGGTGACCTTTACCAAGCACAACCTGTCCTTGACTCTGTGGTTTTTGAAAATAGGCCTACTCCAATTGAATTAATGCCTTATAGTTTCTGGAAAGACCACATAAAATTCTATTCATTGGTGACTACCATGAGACAAAAAGATGAAATATTTATTTCAATTCTTAATAGACTACGAGTAGGCATTCAGACAACTCATGACATAGACTATATCAACAAAATTTGCTTTTGTCCTGTACCATTAGATCCATTGCTTCCGCACCTTTTCTATAGGAAAATAGACGTTCAAGCACATAACAACAAAATGCTATCAATCATTCCAACCCAAATGGTTGTGCTGGATGCGATAGATGAAGTTAACGAGGACCTTAATGCAATATGAGTGTACAGTCACACAACGACACTTCCATCACAAATATGCTTGAAACCAAACATTCTTGTTGAGCTTTATGCAGGCAATTACAATGTTCAAGATGGCCTCGTCAATGGTTCAAATGGAATTTTAAAGCATATACATCACAAAAACAATATTGATATTGTTTGGATTAAATTTAATGACCCATCAATTGGACATCACCAGCGCACAAAACTAGCACATTGCTATTCTACTATCATTGACAAAGACTGGGTGCCTATACAACGCATTGCTAGGCCAATCCAGAAAATAACAATAAACAAGAAAATTATAACTAGAAAACAATTCCCAGTACAAGTAGCATGTGCGCGAACCATACATCGAACCCAAGGATTAACAATGGAGTCCTTAGCTTTTGATCCCACAGGCATTAGACAGCATGGACTAACGTATACAGCTCTGTCATGAACAAAATCAGTAGAATCATTGTTCCTGTTACAACCTTTATCTATAAAAAACTTCAAAATTAAAGACAAAATACAACTAGAAATGTCTCATCTTCAAACATGTGCACAATGGCAACTTGATAATCTAGACACATGTTCAAAAAACAAATCACATTTGTTCCTATGTACATTGAACACTCGTAGCTTGAAAGCACATGCAAATGACATCGTCAATGACTATGACATAATGAAATATGATATCTTATGTCTCCAAGAAACACATATGCATCCCTTTGAGCTAAATACCTTGCTACAAGATTTTGATAGCTTCTCTATACATAACATACATGGCATAGCAACTTTCACCAGGAAACATTTGTTCTTGTCAAAAACAGTACAACATGAAACTTCAAATATTGAAGCTATCACATTAACAGTAATGCTATCTAACAATGAACTCAATCTTTGTAATATTTATGCAAGACCTGCAACTGCCATAGATGAAATAATTGCAATGTTGCAAATAGTTGTTGGGTCCACAAATTCAGAAAACATGTTGTACATTTTAGGCGATTTTAATGTTGACATGTCTACAGAAAGCAGAGGCAAAAAAATGCTCCACAGTTATATGCAACAGAACAACATACAATTTATGTTGAACCAACAACACAACATAGGCAATTCAGTCATTGACCACATTTGGTCCAACACGGCTACAAATATATGCTCTACCTATATATTAGAAGCATATTGGGCTGATCACAATCCAATTTTCCTAAAATTGCATCTTGCATAATAGACAAATTCAACTTTATAGAACTTATAGCCTTATATCACCTTTATGCATTGCAATGTCTTTTCCAATACTATATCCATTATTTGCAGGAGATCTATGGATGAAACTAAAAGACAAGCAAAGCAAATACAAACCACACAAGAAGAATCAGTACAACGGTAAAGTGCCCATAGTATTATTCCTTCATACTCATTCGCCCAAATCACAAATATTCAAATAACATTATTCCAATTCTTTGCAAGACACCAAAAGATGTATCAAAAAGACAAGCCAAACAGGTGCAAATTGCACAAGAAGATTCAACACAACGGTAAAGTACTTTGTTCTACAATGTACCACCATTTGCCCAACTTGCTAATATAAAATTAGCATTTCACCTACGACAGTAGCCCTTGTTCCTTGTAGGACAAGAGTCAGAAACCTAGAAATTGTTTTCAATGGTGACTAAGCGCCAAGAAAATTTGGAACTTACCTTCCAGTGATGTCCTTGTTGTCTACAAAGCAACATTGGATAAAGGAAGACCAACAAAACACGGTACTAAGTGCTGATGGAGCCAGATCACAAAGCAGAAATGACAATCACGTTAAATGTTAGTGGAGACCTTGTCTATCAACATGAGCCTAAAATAGTCCCAGGATCAGCTATTTCAATATCAGATTTCCAAGTTGCACCTAGGACAAATTATGACAGAGGTGACTGTGATTGCATTTTGATTTTAACAGCCATAAGTAGCACTGAAAACATCTCTCGCCTCTGTCAAGAGTACAAATTCATCCCAAGTACAACTATCAGCCAATTGCTAACAACTGTAAATGAGTACCCAGCTGGAACCATAGCTACACTGGTAGTTGGTGCCAGGAAAATGTGCACTCAATTTGCAATTGACATCAAAGATGGCCACACTGACATAGATAGGGCACAGGTATTTTCAGTCTACAAAACTTTTACCTCTTCTTTCAGTTTCAAGCTTTAAATGTTCTGCAATCATCTCTATAACAATTTCCGGAACAAAATCTAATTGTCTCATTGAATTGCAGTTGCTATTACGGTCAACCTATGAGCAACAATACTTTGCACTCGAAGACCAATTACATACAAATAAAACACCTGCAATGCTTTTCAAGAATGTTGTAAGAAAAATAGATCAAAGGAACACATTTCACACATGTAAATCAACATTCATCTGTGCCTTGAATGACAAAAGAAGCTTGGAAAAACTCAATAGCCTACTACATTCAACTTTCAAGGTAACAACATTCTTTTTTTAAAAATCTAGTTCATTCAAACTTGTATTTTTGTCTCCTCTAACAATTTTGAACCATATTCTATAGGTTTTCACGGTATTCTAAAGCTGACAAATCGTTTCCAATCCATTCATGCATGTGTTGCCCAAAATGCAAATTGATTCGCGCCCTTAGTACACTCGAAAAAGCGCTCCCACTTTACCAAGCGATTACAACCATAGGGCTGTCATTTATACATTACATTTACAACTTAAAGAGCCACCATAACAGCTTATGACAATCAAACAATTGGAGTCTTCAATTGACTAGGCCACCATGCACCGTCTATTTCCCACACTGCAAAGGCTCAGCTATGAAGACTATATCAAGGACAAGTCAGCAGTGATATTCATCCTACGGGACTTCAGTGCTGAAGGAAATTTTAGCCTTGACCAAAACAATGCCATTGTTGAAGCCATTTGCATTAACAAATAGACAAGAACCATCACCAGAAGGTAATAAAGTCATTCATATGTAAACTTTTTTTCTTTTCAACCAGTACCTCAAATCACTATTCATACAAACTATGTTTCTAATACATAGGATTTTGTTGGATTTACAGGAAACTAGGAATAGAGGAGCAAAGATTTACATTGTTCAAACTTTTACTTTTTCTCCTTTCTATGCTCCAAGACATTTCACTGGTTCTCACATGTTACAGACATCTTTCGTTTTATAAAACTTTATTGCTATTATACATTTAGACACTTCTATAGGTTACTATGTTAAAGTATTCTAGAATATGGACATCTGAAACTCTAATTTTGTTTTTGCACCTATGAAGACAATGGTTCTCTATGTACATCTGACATATATGTTCAATAATTATTATCCCTCTATGTATAATGCCATTCAAACTATATAGTTTAAATGTTCGCTTTTGCATTCTGTCATTCCTAGCTTTTCCAAGATTTGCTTTATGATTCTTACGCTTTCAAGAATTTATGGTAACCAGTTAGAAGTTATTATGGTTACACACTCTAGACCCATTAACAAGTTACTTGAGACAGTAAATGGTTATTTTCCTTTGGTTGTTTTCCATTTTTTTGTTGTTATTGCAACCACGTCTCGCCCCTGCTTCTATGCATTGTACTTTATAGTCACCTTTTCATCATGTATTCTAATGTATACGGTACACTCCTGCATACACAAATCCATTTGTTGCTTTTGCTGCATATATGCATTTTCACATGTATATATGCTTCTATGTCCATATGCACATACGCACATATTTGTGTGTCTGTGTATTCATTTAAGCTTCTACGTATTCCTCTATGCAACTGCATATACATGCGTCCATGTATTTATGGACCTGTCACTCTAGCCTTGTACCAATTTATTATGTTATATGGATAACGCATATAGTAACACTAATTAATACTAATTAACTGTTTCACTATACATAGTAACTGTTTTCATGAATACCAGATAAGCTTATGTGTATCAAGATACATATATACTGACACACAAAACTACTGATTTACGATCTCTATTGTCCCTTTTCCGTAGACATGTTACTATTGCAATCAAGTGTGTAAAGCATTGATGTTCAAAGAAATTAGATACAGGAATGGAAATATGTTACTCAACCTTCTCTTATGCCTTTATAGCAGTTTTTTCATTGCATTTCAAGAAAACTAGAAACTAGAATTTTATTCATATTATTTCCATCTATGGCATTTACAGCTTTTCCAATAATTATTACAAGCATAGAGTTCAGTGTTTAATAGTTCTCTTGTTCGTGTGATGCCTACAACATTGTACCCTGGCCAAAGTACCTTGGACACGCGTGGCCTCCAAGCGATTTCACTGCCTTCACCTCGAGCCAGATGCCATTCAATGCATTTAATTTTAATTCATGTATCACGTACATCTACCCACCAGTTTGACAACCTATGCCTTTGCTTGATTTTAATAGATCAATTTATGCGCTCGCAGTTCCTTGATATTTTAATGCATTTAATCTGCATTCATGGACTACGTACCTCTAGCCGCTACCTATTGAAACTATGCCTTTGCTTAAATTTATTTAATCAATTTCTTTGACCACATTTCTTCGACAAGTTTGTTTGAACAATTCGCTTCCCCTCTATGCGTTTCATAACCACAACAGGTCACAAAATTCCTTTATCCTGTATGCTTTCTTCATAGCATGAAAGCTCAAAGCAATTGCAGATTCTAGGTTTTCATAACCCAGGCTTACAGAACACAAAAACAACGCGACAATAAAGTGCGCGGAAGGGATGCATACAAATTAACTCTGAGTATTAATGGCTAAAGCACGCCCTGTAATGTTCACTCAAGTTAACACTGGGCCAAGGTTCAATTCTCCAGATATGTCATTTAATGCATTTACTTTGCATTTCTCCTCTATGCATCATGCTTTACATTTTCTATATTTTAATGCATTTGTGACCAGATTCATGATTTTAATTCTAGCCAAATTCTAGAATTGCATATGCCTTGCTAATTTTAATCAGACTTATGCTTTGCATTTTCTCGAATTTTTAAAAATGAAAATGATTTATAAAGCTATTCTGATGAATTGTATTAATAGATAAATGCTAATTCTTTCTTCAATATATATAGAATAGTTTCCAAATGCAACCGTACTCAAAACGCTAATATGTTCAATGGAAAATGATTGGCCAATGCAGCGCTAAAAGCTACATTCGCAAAATGCACAGCAAATTTAGAAATACTGCGAGAGCTTTGATCCCCGGGAATCCATATGTACTTTGATTCAAACTAGTGGGATGGCGGGTATACATAGTGCACTGGTGCAAGCTCAATGCATTCAATGGCATCTGGCTATAGGGACCACTATTTGCATTGCTAGTTACTCTTTCAATATATAACAAGGTTCAAGGAGGAAACTCTCATTACCACACATGTTGACATAATTTCGCTCAAATCTCTCTTTACAGACCGCCAGTAAGAATTAAAACAAACTTTTACAAGCCTCACATGCAACCATGCATCTTGCTTACAGTTACACTTCTACATGCATCCATGTCTACTGCAATACATCTATCTATGTGCACATGTAGCCATGGATATAAGTATCTATGCAGCTTCATATGCAATCCATGGATATTTCCATACATGTATATTTAAGCATTTATGTATCCTGCTATGCATCTATCTATCTGTCCATGCAACTACATTTCTATGTATTCTTCTACCTGTAGATGCATCCACACATATATGTATGTGTTTACTACTTTCCAGATTAAAAAAAAACAACTTTGGAAACATCAACTTCCAGAATTAAATACCAATATGCATAGAGTCATCATATTACTCTAACTAGATGACTGTGAACTACATGTTACCTATGCAATCTAAATTCTAGAGATACATACCATCCTTATGCACCTATGCACAAATACATACTGTCGAACATATATACATAATTACATGTACACATATACACATGCAAGCCTGTATACATGGATGCATACAAAGATTATGTTTCATGGGATTATTAAAGAGTTCAATTGCTTTTTATATGGTTCCACACTTTGCATTTGTGCCTATGAGGACAATAATTACAGTATCCAGAACCAGAAAACCAGTTACTTGAGGCAATAAATACTTTCTTTCCTCAGGTTTCTTTTACTTTAGAGGTTTAAAGCACACAGTTAGATTACCAATGTGAGCATATATACTTTCTTTGCTCAGTTTTCTTTTACTTGCTCATTCCTTCCAAAGCTCTCTTTATAGCACTGTTGTGCATTGCCTCCAAGACTCACATGAATCCTTGGTATTTCAAGAAAAGATTCAATTGGATAATACTAAAAATGATGTAAACTATGATTTTATAATCAACGTATCCAAATGCACTACAACAATTCGAAACCCAACTTCATTTAACATGTACAATGACAATAAACAAAACGAAAAATGCATTTGCTTCAAAGTTTTTAAAGCAATTTCAAGAGATTGTCTAGCCATTGTCCAAAATATAGTTTTCTATTAGCATAGACCTTCAACCTTCTTTAGGTCTGACTGCTACTTTGTTAATTCTTTCTCATTGAAAAGTCAAAATGTGAAATGTTCCCAAGGATAATTATACTTTTTTATGTCTTTTAATTGTTATATATTCAAAGACTAATTAGCAATCAAAACAGCCTCCCCTCTAGTCAGATGCAATTCAATGCATTAATTTTGTATCAATGAACTGTGTACTTTCAGCCATTACTTTTAATCGAAGTATGCATATGGATTCAAAATCAAACTCTCAAAATAAATGCATATATAAATGTGTCTTTTTCTTCATTTCATAATGTATCTATGTATCCATAGGTGCAGTTATGCATATATCGATTTGTGCATATATCTTGTTATCTCTTTATGCATCTGTCTATATATGTATGGTTGTATCTAGGGGTACATGTATACCTTCATTTATGTGTATAAGCGCCTATGAATTGCACACACACATCCATGTATATATGCATCTATCAATAACTTGCATGGACACGTGTATATATGCATCTATGGACTCATGCACCCATGTATCTATGACAGCTCATTGGTTCCAAAGCTCTCTTTATAGGACAACTGTGCATTGCCTGCAAGACTCAGATGAATCCTTCGTATTTCAAGAAGAGATTCGAATGGATAACACTTAAAATGATCTAAACTATGATTTTATAGTCAAAGTATACAAATATGTAAATGTGTCTTTTCTTCTATTTCATTATGTATCTATGTATCCATAGATGCAGCCATGCATATAACGATTTATGCATATCTTGCCATCTCTACATGCATCTGTCTATATATGTACAACTGTATCTATGGGTGCATGTATACATTGATTTGTGCATATATGCACCTATGAATTGCATACACACATCCACCTATAGATGTGTCTTTAGATATTTTGCATAGATATATGTATATTTAGCTGTTTCTATTTATCTGAATAGCTTTATAAATTATTGTTGTTATTGAAAATCAGTGAAATGCGATTGCATAGATACATGTATATGAATACATCCTTCCATGTAACATACACATTTGTACCTGTATCCAAATATGCATGCATCCATGTATACATGTGTTCATATGTCCATCTCTCCATGTAGTTCTGTTTTCAGTGTATACATGTTTCTGTTGATGCATCCATGCATATACCTCTGGTTAGCTTTACGTATTTATCTCTCCATGTATTTAATGTTCTCCACTCCATCAACATTCACATGTTCTCTATTTTTATGTTCTCCAAAATTTATATTTTTCATAGTGTATGCATTAGAACTTCCACTTTGTCTTCTGTTTTGACTTTTCTATCCATAAATATCATTATATTTTTATATCCACTCTTCTATTGTTGCATTTCGAGGAAGCTCAAGGATCTCACTACCTTGTTCACTATGAAGGAGAGTGAGAAATGCAACATAGGTCTCTTTCCTGTGTTTATATTGACGGACTCAGCCCTATGATGATTTTTAAAAGCATAACCCATACCAAACTACACATTCTTCCACCCATTGTTACAAAAAATAATTTCATACCCTATTGATTCCATTTATTTCCATTTCCACCCTCACACATCCTTTCTTCTCAAATCAAATACATTTCAAAATCCAATTATTTGCTGCTGTTGCCTCATACCAATGTGTTGCGTTCCTTTTTTCACTAAACCCAACACTCTCATTGAAATTTTCATTTCTTCCATTTAATTGTAAGCATACAACTTGCAAACGATAAATTCATACCAATTACATTCACATTCATTCTCATATCCACCATCCCATATCCTTGCCTCCCATGTCAAATACTTTTCATAACTTATTCATACACCTTATTTGCATCTCACCCTTTTCTCAATTCACTCCCTTTATTCCACTCGCATAACTCATTCTTCTTTCTAACATTCACATATCTTTATCTATCTACACCTCAAATATACCTTCATCCATCACAACAAAATTCACACCATACCAAAGAAAGAAAAAGATGAAGAAAATATCAAGGTTATGCAAATAAACACTGAGGGCTTCAAAAATAACACTCATAACATATAGTTCTATTCAAGAGTTATTTTCATAATGCCTTTTGTAAACCTTGGTTATTACAGATCCCTAAAAGCGCATATGACAGTTTCTTCAAGCCTATAATGTGTAATCAGATTTAACAAATATTGCTTTTCGCTTTTTAGTCTGTCTGATACAAGAAATCCAAGTAGGGTTTCACAGTGCTTTAAGGCAATTGTATACTTTCATTATAAATTCATATTTTTAACTACTTTTAGTATTGTTTATTCAAGTTTTTTTTTTCAAATGCAAAGGCTTCATCTACGTTTGATAGGAATTATTGTTTATAGGATGTTGTGACATACATTAATTGGATGTATCTCATCATCTTTCTTATCAGGATGCTAACAACCTTTTTTTGTATCTGTTCTTCAATGTATCTGGATACTATGAACTATGAATTCTATTTGCATATCGCTTGGTTGTACGAGCCATAGTAAGCGCTACACAATCATAGCAATCACAACTCATAGTATTCATATACACCCATGCACAAATACATGGTATTCAACACATTAACATGTACAT